>JAOXYL010000059.1:6107151-6118332 GCA_028564955.1 Terapon puta
ACAACATCGTCATTTTCGGTAACAAAGGCCCACACTTCTCACCATTAAAAGGAGAAACTTTCACCTCTTATCCTTGTTGTTGGAATAAAAGAGATATTTCCAGAACTGATTATGTCCTCCAGGGCTGAGTATTACTTTATAAAAGAGCTTGTATCATTTAGGCATCAAACCAACAACGGGCTGTGCTTATTGAAAACGCCAATTATTTGTATGAGGTGTTAAGTGAAGATTTGGCTTTATTGCCGACGACGTAGTGCAGTCTTCTTGATCGACATTCAAAACTGGAGTGAACTTTGGATAACTTACCTTTAATAGCCGTGGCAGTTACTTGAAAAGCAGCTAGGGGGTTGGCTTGATCGTTTGGCTCACACACAGAGTGTGATGCCGATTAAATTACAGGATCTTTGGGCAACGATCACCTTGGCACTAAGTTGTAATACTGACTGAACTGTGTCAGACAAAGTATTAAATCAGAAAAGAAACTGGATGAAACATAGAACAATTAATAAAAAAAACACACAGGTAAAATAAATAAAAGATTAATAAAGATTTAATATTGAATTAGTCTTTCCCAAGCTGTTAAGGGCCAATTAATCTCTTAATGATTATTTGCTGTAGAGAGACTGAGAGTTAGTTTGACTGCAGGATAATTAAGCCGTCTCGTCTCCCTTAACATTCAAGTGCTCACATCCACACACAAAATACACTTTACATGTAGTTTCCTTGGCAAGGTCCTTTCTAGGTTCAGTTAAAATATAACACATTTTATTCATCTGACATGAGGACAGTTCAGATTACCTGTGGAATAGTTGATATATACTGGAAAAATACATTTACATGGATCATCAAAGAATCTGTTGATGAGATTTTGATTTAGAGTGAAGAAATGTTTTATCTGATCTGGATTTTTGTTTTTTTGCAGTATTTTTCCTAAAGAGTGTCTGATTGTACCCTGGTATGAATTGGCACACGGCAGCTATTTGCACTTGACCCCGTCACATAGTAGATCAGGGTGTAAATAGCGACACTGGCTATTCCATCCCTGATGTGGATAACACTGTTGGCTACTGACACACTGGTGAAAATAGCATCTACTTATTTTCTTTCAGTAGTTTTTTAATAACCATACCAAGTTCATGTGAAAACGTATGCGCCAATAAATCTGATTTTTATTATGATTCTGAAATTATGGTTATTATCTACAGTTTATTGTTGATCAGTATCATAAAGAGATTTCGTAAAGAGAGTTACATGGTTAAGTCTTCAATTCATAGCCTTCTTTGATTACAATAACACTTTACTTTGGCCTTATTGATGCATAATGACTGACGTCACAGCAATAGGACACTGGAATTGCCATTACATAATGCTCTGTTTGCATTTAATTATTTTTTTAGGTGTAATAACACAAACTAAACACAATTTATACAAATGGCGTCACCCATCCTTTGAGGGTAGATTATGAGGTCAGATGCCAGGTTAAATAAGGCCACTGTAAAGTTAAGCATTAACAAGTGTTAACATCAACTTTAATCACTGATTGTTTGAGAAATGAGTTGCGACATATCTAGATTGATCATCTTTCCGGTGTTAGTTTAACTTCTTCAAATAAACTTGCCTCTGGAGATAAACACTCGAGGAAGGAACCGTGCTGACGAGATCCAAAACAAAACAGAGGAGGACACTTATCAGACCAAAACAAAATGTTTCTGTCAGACCTAAGCAAACCTGTTCAGATTATAACAGAGACAAAGTCTTCAGAACAGGAAGTAAAATGACCTTAATGGACATGAGATGAATAGATCTGAATACTGACAAATACAAATACCAAATATCTATAGATATTTAATCAGCATTAACATTGATCCAAAGGCTTCATTTGATGCACTGATATTAATCACGTGCACTGTAACGATGCCAGCTATTAGGAAGAAGACCGATAAAAGACAAGCACCGATGTTCCTGCAGAGGTGATGCTGACTTGGGGTTAATGGAGGTGCTGGTGTGTTGACTTACCACCCAGGTTGTCCATCTCCTTTTCCTGCAGCAGGCTGACGGCATCATCGTCCGCTTCCAGGATCAGCTCTGTCTCCGGGTTCTGGCTGGCCACGGTTTGACTGCGAAAGACCTTCTTCGACTTGACCACCGAGTCCTCCTCTGTGCCTGTCAAAAGAAATATGGGGATGAGAAATCAGTGAATATTGCACTCTGACCTCTAAAGGTCAGATTAGTATACATCATCATGCTTAAATTGACAGAAGCACCTGGCTGTGGTCTATTGCTGGAGAAAGCTCTATCGCCTATTTTTTCCCACTCTGCTGCTAATTACTGAAGAAAGGTGAACATAGTTTGAACAGTTTCAGGTGCTGTACTCATTGATTGCACAAAGGCTTGCTTCAACAGTAAGGCAAGGCAATTTTAGTTTGAGTATATTAGAAATGCCATAAGCCAACATATAGAAAATCAAGTTATATAATAAATAACAGAGAAATATGCAAAAGCATAGACGCAAAGAACTAAACAAAAAAAAACCCCACAGCACAAAAAAAATTCTATGACCCTACATTAATTTTACTTAGCAGGTTTATTCCAATCCAGTTTGTGCAGATCCACAAGTTTTGCTATTAATATGCATAAAATCTAATAAAATATAAAAAAAAACATGGCAAATATATGCATAAAATACACAATATATGCAGAATGAACCTGATGAAATGCTCGCTCATGTACTTGCCATAATATATGAAAGAGTGTCAGGGTACACATTTGTTCACTGAATACATTTCGCTTGGTTGAACATCAGAGGTGTTTCTGCTTTTATTTTTAGACAAGGTCAACAATGAAACACTATCGGTATCTTGAAAGACCAACAGCTGAGTCGGGGGATACATCTCGAGCTCGTAGTCGATTAGAGATATCATTTTCCGCTTTTGGAGACCTGACAAGAGTGAGACTGAACAGACAGCACAATTAGGAAGCTGCTTACACCAGGATTTCATCATATGGCGATGGCGGAGCGTGCTCATTGAAAAATATGTGTGTTCATACATCCTGCAAAACAAAGAGGTCTCGCAACACATTTATCAGCTTAAATCAGCCTCATCTTCAACATGTGCCTGCCACACGGCTTCTCACAGCGTTTATGTGAGCTCGTCTTTCTGAAGTCCAATGTAGGAAATAACCAGAGGAAAAACTTGCGTGTATGAAAGGAAGAACACATATCAAGAAATGGGAGGTGGCTGACACCCGTCTGACATGTTTCCTTTCAGCGCAGTTCTTAATTCGCCTCTCCCTCCCCTGAGGAACATGTACCTTGTCTTGAAGAGGTCACATTTGACTGTTGTCAACACTGCTACTGAGAAAAAAGTCTGCTTCCTGCTCTGTCTCATATCTGGAGTGCTTTCATCAGGGGGAGGGAAGAAGTCTGTGCGTTTCGGAAATGAATTCTGTGTAATGTTAAAGGCAAAAGCCAGCCAGCGGTCAGAGATCAAAGCTGCAGGAGTGAAATTTAAAACTGTAATTCTGTAAACCTTCATAATGCTCCGAGTAAATGAGGGAAAGCTCAGCGGAGATGCTCTGATTGGCAAGTCCTGGTTGAGTAGACCAAATAAACCATGCTGATTTCTACACACAAATGACCAACATCGACTGTGATGGGGGCGGCTGCAACGGCGCAGAGTATCAGCTTTACCCACAAAGAAAAGAAAAAGTAATGTGGTTATAAATAACGTGCAATGAAGAGATATGACATGAAGGAGAAAACCCGCCGACATGAAAAGCGATCTTCTCATGAGTGATAGCCCGTTGGCTCGGAGTCATTCGCGTCTCAAAAGTGCGGCTGTGAAAGCGTCGCCATTTGTCACTATTAAAGGATTTGCTGCGCGGTTGTGTCGAGGCAGACTCATTAGATACATTTTCATGTGTTCACCCTTGACCACTAAATGGCAAAACAAAGAGAATGACCCTTGAATTTCTGCTGTAACTCATATGAATGGCAACAAGAGACAAGTGCAGGTTTGGATACTGGGGACCTACTGAAGGATTCAAATGTCCCCTGTTCTTTTGGTTTTATGCTGTGAGAAGAAGATTGTGGTTATCCTCATCAAATGACAGTATAAACAGTATTAAAAAATATAAAACTAACAATCAACACAATTGAAGATGCTTTAGCTTCTCAAATCCTAATAAATGTTCATTTCCAACAACAATATTCCCTTGATTAAATTAATATCAAATAAAGGGGAAAAAAAGGTTGGTATGCTGGATCACACCAACTAGCATCTATCTAATTAACCTTACAAAGTGAGCAGTCCATCAAAAGCCACTTCCATTGACTTCTCCGTGTCTCTGTAAAGAAATCACAGCAGTTTCATCTCATGTCTACACTCGAGCCCTTCAGGAACACTGCCAGGAGAAGCCACCGATCACCAGTCTCACGGGTCCTCTTGTTCAATCACTGAGTTGAAACTGCCTCGGAGTGCACTAATTACACTCAGTTAAAGTGCATTGCAGAGCTTTCGTGACCCCACTGGCGGCTGATGAAGACCTGCCAGCTGTGACCAATGGAGGACGCCCCTGAGCGCTCATCGTTTGGGTTCAACAAAAATCCACAGTTCAGACTTCATGCTAGGGTATCTACTGATTTTCTATTGTGGCACAATTTTCCTAAAATCATTATGTGTGATGTTTTGGACTTATTTTATAATACAATCCTCGTGACAAATCACATGGAAAGAGCCTGGTATGAAGACAAAATGAATCAGATTTTAACTTTTTAACTTGGAGTCAAAGAGACCTTTTTTGTGGATTGTTTACATGAAGTTAATAAGATTGGTACATTTCAGTTGTTGGTGAAGTGCTCTCCTGGTTATTTTACAAACCTCCTTCATAAATATAGTTATTACTGTTTGAAAATAAAATAGAATTGCAAAAATGCGATATCGAAAATCATTAAAAAAGGGGATGACACAGCCTCTTTAGTACCTTAATGGGATGTGATTATTGTTGAAACATTATTTGGTGCCAGAATATATGAGGTATCACTGCTTTGATTAGAAGGTGCAGAGGGGCGATTTTTTAGGTTAAAGTGTAAACTTGACTGTCATTACAATTACACCAAATAATAGAAAATAAAAAGTGAAGATAATTGAGATGCAATAAAAAGAACAAGCAACAGTGGGTGATGTGATGAAATAAGCAAATGTGTTCTTTATGAACACGCTAAAGCCCAGTTCAAATAAACTTTATTATCTCAGATACAGACTCCCACTTAGGAAATATTTCAGTTTTCAGTAGTTTTACTATTCAGTATGGAATAGATAAGAGTTGAAAGGCCTTTAAAAGACTGTTGAATCAACTGTAATACTGTTGCCAAGGGTCCATGTTTCATAAACTGCAACGCTGGAGAGTTTTGTGGCATTGGCCTTTCATTTTTATAGCCTCAGTAGAGCCAGCGAGCATGAATTTTTCTGAGTCTCCTATGTATTATACACCCTGCCTCAAACACTTCACTGCCACTCCTCAAAAAAAAAATCCATAACATCATGTTTCACTTAAGGTTCAGCTAACGTCTATGGGTACTTCTCTTGAGAGAAAGAATAACCTGATTTCACAAATACTTTGGGTAATTCAATATACACGATTATAAATGAGACATAAAACACCTCAGGTTGCTCATTTTGAGGGGTTTATATGGAGTGATATGATCAGCAAAGCAACATCTGGACGACGCTGGAAAAGGGAAAATATGGGATTCTTGCAGAAAGTTTCCGAATATTTGTCAACTGATGTGACAGGCAACATTTTGGACAAAACCAAAGACACACAGCTATCTAGGCTTCTTTTTAAACAAAAAACTTGGAAAGAGCATAAACTCTGGAGATTTTGCAGAAATTACTCTGCTTTATGTCTCGTTCTGTCAGATCTCTGCAGATAACGTGCCTCCGCATAAGCCTCCTTATTTACTACACTATCTTACAACGTACATCACTGTTTAGTGCAGTCACTCCAGTATCCACATAACGTGAGCTCTATAGAATGTTTTAAATATATCTCTTCCGTTTCCCAGACTCTATGTGTTTCAGATCCTGCCCTCCTACGCACCCTCTCCACGGGCTCCACATTCCACATGGGGAGAAAAAGTTCAGTCCGAGGGATTGCATTACGTCTAGGGCGATGCAATTCTGCCCTCTGTCTCTTCACTTTTATTTACTCTGCACTGAAAGATGAAATGAGGAGGGAGGTGTAGGGGAATGACAGCTTCATACTTCCTGTGATGCAAGCCATCCGTTTAGCAGAGTATGTGTTTTGAGGCTGTAAAAGTAAACATTATAACTTTGATGTAAGGGAGTTTATACAGTGCAGACGTTTCCTCGTGGGGTGATCTTTATTCAATATCCGCGGATGTGCAGTGCGTGTCTACTGTGCTGCCAGAGGTTACAAACAACCTCATCTTCTCTCCATCAAAACAGTAACAGCAGAGCCTAATAATCCCCACATCTGGACGAGAACGTTAGGTACATAACTGTTCCTGGATACATCATGTAGTCACTGAAAGGATGCATTCAAACGTCCAGATTTGCATGTTAGTAAATGCCCTAATGTCATCTGTCACAGTGTAATATCTTCGGATTATAAAGCCAGAGAAGGTTAATAATATCACATCACGAGGCCGGGGCCTCTGCCGCAGTAAAGCGCTATAAAGCTCTCCGCCCGGGGCAATCAGCTCTGAGAGAGGCTGCTCACCTGAAATGAGACAGCAAGGACACCCGGAGGTAAAACACCCCGTTAAACACTTGGATCAATATTAACGTGACTTCCATTTCATGCTTGCCCAATTCCAATCACCTAACAATATACTCTGATACTGGGCCGTGGCTGGCCGTAACAGGGCAGGTTATTACAGGCGGGGGGCAGAGACAGAATGTGCTGGCTAAGCTGTCAATGCTGCTAATAGACAACGAGGTAGAGTTTAAGGCAGAGTTTAACCTCCCATCACACACGCTCATGAATGTACACACTCTTCACACACAGACACACACAGCACAAAAGTGCAAAGGGTTTTGCTGATGCACTAATTTTGCTTGTAATCTTTTTTTTTTAAATAATTAAGAATATAGGGATGATTTTTTTTCCTCAGATGATGACTTGCACTGTGTTCAACATGGCGTACAATAATACTGGAGAAAGCTGTCTTTCCGAAAAAGAAAAAACAAAAAGGTCATGTTTTAACATGTGGGTTTAAAAATATTGTTGTTGGAAACTTTAGTCTAAAAATATCAATATCAGCCTTCAAAATCCATAAAGGTTCAAAATAATTGGTCAAGTATTCTCTGTTGAAAATCAACACAACAAACGAATAAATGAATCCAACTTCTAGAATAACAAAAAATGTTCCATTTCTCTCTATCGAAGGAAAAAAAAAACACAGAAGATTGTGAGACTCTTAGATGCTGTCAGAAACGACGCAGGCCACTCACTCACTGAAATGTTCTCGTGGAATAAAAACCCTTTTCTGCTCACTTTCATTTTCCCCAAGTGAGCTCGTAAGACTGACGTTTACTGTGAACGCAGTACAGTGAAAGTCTGCCCTCTTCAAACTCAAGATGGTGGCTGAGTGTATATCGTCATATCTTGCTGTCAAACCAGACACTGTGCATTCAATCTGGACAGCCTACCGGTTTCGCTAATAGTCCCAGATTTTAAAGCTTTAATAATGACCCTCAAGGGTCAACTCAAACACGCCTCTTTGTATTTATACTCTGGTGCCTATGCAGCAAGCAACTCACAGAAAAGTTGTACAGAGTCGCTGTCAAATCTGGGAAACAAAGTCAGGATGTTATGACTAATGGATATCCAACCTCTCTCGAGCCTATGCGCCAGGGTTATCTGCTAAAGACAGGTCCTATCTTTAATACCATGCTAATTAAAAGTGAATATTCATGAAAGGGGAAAAAAAGCCCCACAAACTGTCATAGTACATTAAAAACAAAAACTGCCAACTGTCACTGCCAACAAAATCAACTGGGGCTCTGCAAAAGAACAAACGATCCGTCTCATTTTAACTCATAACAAAACCTGGCCTCTGCCGTGCAACCACATCAAAGCCTGCTGGAAAAAGCCTGAAAGTGCACCTCACCTCTCAAGGAGAGCAAGAAGGCCATCCGACCGCAGGAGATCCCTTTCACTTGACAAGTTTATACATTATTCCGCTCATTAAAACTGCCGCATGCCAGCAGAACTTCAACAAGTCTTCAGTCAACTACACTGGGGCAATAATGTCTAATAATGGAAACAAAAGTGAGAGCGTAACGGCATATTCCTGTGATCTGAAGGACTAAATAACATGATATTTACTGGTGGCACAGTCTTGAGCAGATCTGTCACAAGAGTCACTACAGGAGGTGATACAATTAGATATGCCAATTCCAGAAAATGCACAGGCCAATGGGGGGTGCTGAGTGACAAAGTTAGAAGTTGAAGCAATGGAAATGGATGAAATAGCTTTTTTTTTTTTGTTTCTAAATCTGTCTGTCGTATAATATTTCCCCTTATTTTATATAAGCAACAAAGTATTTACCACAGGCTAAAAAAAAGAAAAGCTACAGATATTTTATGTGCTTTATGTTTATGTACAATCTGAAAAAATATCATTGCTCAGGCATCCCACAGGCAGGAAGCCTTTGTTGCACCACCTTAAAAATAGTGTTCCAATTAAATCTTTTAAGCATTACATTTCCTACATTTGGAAGGTAGCTCTGTAAACTGCAGGTGGCTTCTTTCCAGATGATCCGAAAGAAAGTCATAGTCACATATTTTAAAACTCTATTCTTATACTGAACTAAATCAAAGTGATCTTTATTTTGGCCTTTAGGTTAAAAAATAAGATTATATGATGAAATAAAACTTAAAGAAACACCTAAAAATAATAAGTAAATGCCAAAAACAGATTCTAACACCAATCTTTTAGTTTTTAAAGCATGTTTGCAGAATAATGAAATAATGGATGATCAATAAGGCAAACTATTTTATTATTATGCAGAATTAGTTTGCCTCCTAGCCACCAATGTTAACATTTCTGAGCACATTAAAAGTGCTTCTGTTGTAACAGTTGTTTCTTTGAGTTCCACCCCCACCACTGCTGAGGTATCAACACATCATCAAAAGACTACAAAATTAGCTTATGGCTAAAAATAATAGAACCACCACAATCTCTAAAGCAGACGGGGCAATTATTGCATGTGTGTCTCACATACTGTATGGACCACCTGCAGCCGAGGCAGCAGCTGGCATGTGTTTATCTACAGAGCTGCCATGATTTTCATAAGGCAGCCATGGCAGAGCTGGAGCTGAAAGCAGCCAGATGACATCCTGAACCCAGCCAACGGTCGGCTTCAGCCTCTCAACGCTGAGATGGCCAGAGGTCGGTGAACACTGCGATCATTATGCATGTGTTGCTTTAAGTCTTTTTAAAAGGCTACCCTGGACATAATGCATCGCCTGTTTTCTATTTTCTATAAAGTAAGGAAGGTGCTTACTCCATTAATTTTAGAATCAATACATTCACCCTTGTGCCGTTAATACATTTGCTCTGCTATTCAATTACAGGCCAGAGAGAAGGGCCAAGGGTGTTTAATAGTACTGAGCTGCTTTCCTTTAAAAGTCGGCGTTGCATGACATAAGGCAAAATTGACACAAGGTGGTGGGCAACACTACAAGACTGCCTGGGTCAATAAGAAAAGTTTCAGGCGAAGAAAAGGAACAATAAAGGAAGGGGTCCAATTTGTTCTTGAGTGTGTGTTTTTATGGAAATAAAAAAAGTGCAATTAAATGGATGTGTCATGTTTGATTCACATGACTCATAAATACATTACCTATAAAATGACACTTAACTTTTCCTGAGGAACATGCAAAACTGTATGGACAAGCCTGGATAAACTTTAGCTCCCTTTTAATGTTTTTTTCTCTAATGCTTTAATGGCAACATTAATATTTTACATTTAACACGGGGTGATGACGTCTTTGAATTTTCAGTTCTCTAATTCTGTGGGCTTTTAAAAAGATTAAATTCACAAAGAAATGATGATCTTACCATACTCCTGCAGTGACTTGCATGTGATATCTAGGTGGGTGGAGCCAAATGGATTTCTGACAAATCTCCTCCTCCTCCGGAGGTCATCCTCCCAGTAGTCGAGACGCCAGAAGTCGTGCAGCTGACTATGAAGGAGACAAGAAGACGGGTAGGTTAGATGCAGCGCACACCCCTCAGTGATGGTATGATTACAGCAGACACTTTCTTATCAGGCGAAATCTTGACTAGAAAAATCAGGCCACAGATAACAGATTTATTAGGCTGACAAGTGGCATGCACTGCTCTGCAGAGGCCCAGTTATGTTAGCTCTGCTAAAGCTTATAGCATCAGAACAGCAGGGAGCAGCAGCAGCCGCTGCACACATAAATCACAGGCACTCCCATTAACAAATACAGCATCAAATTACAAGTATAAATGGCACAGCTTGCCTCCATTTTTACAATGTTTTTTAACAAGTCTTGTAAATCAAAGGTAGGAACCTCAACGCAGACAGCGTGGGGTTTAATGATCGGGGTCTTGGGGCGGTTGAGGCATGAGCCTATAAAACAAGCCCCCTCCCTGCATATGTGGAGCCATGATTAAAATAATGTGCTGAAATATTCATTGAAATGATTCCCAGAGCCCTGGAGCAAGCCGACAGAAAATTGCATTTTTATTCATTATTAATAACAGCGAATTAGGGTCGTAAAAAAAAGAGAAAAAGAAGAAAACAGTTCCAGCATGTGGTAACCATCTTTGTAAATGATTATTCCAACATTAGTGAGGACCTGGGATAATTTTATTGCTTGAAGCTAATGCAGACCATTAAGCACCAGGACTAGCATTAGGTTACTAAGTGCTGCTTGTTCCAACTGTGCACTAGCTGCAGCTATTTCAAAGCCAACATGCTCCCTTTAGAGGGAAATGCAGCAAAATGTCTTGCTTTAACTTACCCTTAACAGGGAAGAGTGATACATTAAAAAAAAACAGAGACGATTCAAATAATTGGTGTGCAGTTGACAGTGCGGTGAGAGATGATTACATCAGCCTGGCATGAGGTTCATTTTATTAAATTTTCAGTCAAACGTGAAGAAATATGGCATGATTCATTT
>JAOXYL010000059.1:6147092-6160405 GCA_028564955.1 Terapon puta
TCTTATTAATAGGATTGTCTTAATTGAGTTGCAGAGAATAAAGCACAGATTAATCTTGGAATAAATATTAATGAGGTGGCTGTGGTGTGAAGTATAAGCAAAGAAATGTTTCCTTTATACATCTACTGATGGAATCTAATCTAATAGCGCTTTATTCAGTCATACAAGAATAGATACACAGGAAATGTGCTTACATTCCCCTACAATTCAATTAAAACCAATTATCTTTGCTTTATATGAAGGGGAAAAATTAAATATGTCAGACAAACAATATCTCATAGAGCTAATTTGGAGACTTTTTTTTAAGAAAGAGCGGGAGAAAGTGAAGAAGTTAAGGATTAAAGGAGCTACTGTATTCTCATCTGGTCTAATGGAAATCTGAACATAGAGCTATTTAAACCCATTCACTCTAAAAGTCTCTTCTTCAGGGGCCTCTGTGACGACTGCCCCCGTGCACTCTACTTTAAGCCATTTTTTCTCTCCTTTTTTTTTCCTTTTTTGATGTTGTCACTCCCAATCTATTGCCGCCCTGACAGACAAATGAAAGGCCTGTCCGTGTCTGGCAGCTCATTTCGCTGGCAGGTGGCAAACAATTAGACACAGCAAATAGAGCCTGGGCAGCGAGTGACATGAAAAGCATGAGACAAAGTTGTATATGTGGTCAGGAGGGTTTGTGTGAAAGCATTTCAAAAATAATACACTTTGCTGTGCCGACTCATTTCAGGCTGCCAGTTCCCATTACGGGTGTGAGCGCTGAGGGAGACAGGGCTGGCCGTGCCGTGGCGTGAGGCCGCTTCTGTTTAATCTGTCATCAACACCCTGGAGACCCCCACCCCTCTCAGCTGTCCTCTCGCCACATACTCCTCCATCTTCTCCCCTATTCATCAGGCTCACCTCAGCCCAGCGCAGCAGCAGCATGCATTAAAAAGAGGGGAGGCCCTATTGTTCCTCTTGACTCGGTGTGTCCTCTGCGGTCTCTCTGGGGTCTGACAGAGACACACAAAAGACTTCTACCCGATCAGCCAGAGGACAGGAAGAGGTTTTTTTTTTGTTTGCACTAAACCAAATCAAATTACTTTCAGGAAAATTATGATTTCAAAACTTTACCAACCATAGGAGATGGGGATCGGGGGGAGCTGAAGCTTAAAATCCCTGCAGGAGCAGTTTTGTAAACACCAAAATCCAGACAGATTACTGTGTGGTTTTATCTAATCCAGAAATGTAAATAAACCGCAGCAGTGCCACAGTGCTGCAGAGACCTTTTCAAACACAGGAATTTCTTGCCGTGGGGGATGAGTACAATACAAGTGGCCTGAAATGAATAATGTGTTGCATGCTGCTTAGAAACCATTAGTGGTATACCGGATAACCGAGATAAACCCAGAGGATTAACATCAGCATTTTACAGTTGCTAAAAAGCAAGCACACATGCACACACATACACACAGACACATACATCTTTTATAGCACTCAGAGTTGAGTTAGCCATCCTCAGAGAAATGTAAACATCTGGGAATGATACAGGCAAGCATCTGATATAATTTATAGTTATCTTGTTTAATATAATTTTTGTTCGTTTTTACTTTAATGCAGTTTGCTATGATGACCAATATAAAACTTCAGTTCACTTAAAGGGCCCAACTGGTGTTCTTGCAAGTTTTAGTTTCTTCACATAACTACCTATCAGGTATTTTGACTGTCAGTTTAACATTTTAAGGTATTTTTCCACTCAGTTCAGTGAGTTATGAAAATCTATCCACTGGAAAAGTAAATATTAAGTCTACCTTCATTTTCCTTTGTTTTACTGCCATACCAATCATTGATTATGTGACTTTGAAATAAATAAATAAATAAATAAATAAACAAACAAACCTAAATGTTCACTGTGAGAGTGTTTGACTAGACAACTTAGGCAAGAGTATTGATGGATTTTCATTCTGTAAAGAAATAAGTAGAATTCAAGAAATTCTTGGAATGTCTGGATAAATATATTTTCAGCATATTTGTAGTAAATGAGTTATAACATGCAAAACATGTGGTGTTTTTTTTTAAAATCAGTAAATAAAAGACAAAACAACAAAATCTGCAACATTTATTTAGAATTGTGATTTCATAAATGGACAGATTACCTACTGTTGATGCTTCCTCACCTGTCAAAGGAGTGAAACTGCATGGGCAGCATGGCCTGGGCCTGGGCCTTGGCACTGGGGTCAGGGTAGGACACGGGCTCCAGCCCAGACTCGGTGCCCTCCACTGGAGCTGCCACCAGACTCTTCAGAATCTCTTTGACATTGATGCCCCTTTTGGGCTGGCTAATGCTGATGATGGAGGAGGGCGGCTTCAGCATTTCTACACCATGTGATTCAGAGAGACTCTCCTGGGACTTCTTCACCTCTGAAGACAGCGTAGATATGAGCTCGCTCATGGCATCCGGCCCTCCCACACTGTGATCCAGGTCAGAGCCATTAAGGATGCTGGCTACCTGCTCCTCTCCGATACCAGAGTCTGTGTGGGGAAGGGAGCTTTGCATGCGAAGGTCTTCTGATAGGCCAAGATGGTCCTTACTGTTGTCAAATGCAAGGGGCGTTTCTGCAGAACACAAGCACACAACTAGCATCAGACACATAAAAACACATGTACAATACATTAATAATACACTACTACAAATATATGATAAAATAATGATCGAATGATTGAAATCAAATGTTTTTATATACAAATGACATTTTTCCACTTCCAATATCATGTATGATTATGTAGTCAAAAAACAAATTAAAAATACAATATAGGACTAAAAAAAACTCCAAGAGTACAAAGTGATGTCTTCAAAAACAAACAAACAACAAAAAAAACATAATCCTGACACCTAGTGTTCTCAAATGTGCAAAGATATGAAATGAATTGTCACCTGAGAGGTAAGAACCATCTGAATTGATGCTTTTACAAGACAACTGATAAACAGTCAACAATTACCGTTATAATTCCTGTCAAGCCCTACAGTATATTGATCATCATATCCCGCATACTTCTCATTATAAGTCTTTCTATATGCCCACGAAATTAACATTTGTCAATGGAAGTAAGAAATGGGGATTAAAGATGTGACTCTTTTAATTTGATGCCCATGCCGATGAATAAAGCCGTATTCCAGAGCTGGCTTTTTATCACTAGTCCAAGTGTAAATTTAGTATACGAAGAAAGAGCCATGTGTCACTGCAGTTTCTTAGATCTCTCTCCAGAAGCTCTGATCCTCTGGTGAGATTACCCCTCTGTTATTTTCCTTTTATGCTAATAAAACATGAATCCTTTTCTTCAGCTTCCTCCTGCCTAAAGGCTTAGGAGGCATAGCTATTTAACTGATTTGAAACAGTGTCAGAAGAGAAGATAGCTGCCCTATTATTCCGGGACATAATGTACTGTACACTCTACCTTTCTACATAAATGAGATGCTTATCAGAATCAGTTTTTCCATACACTGAAAATGCATTATCTGTATATTGATTAATAAGTGCTGATTTCCACAAGAAACCAGCAGAGGTGCCTTTCTAGTGTGATTTTGGTTCCTTCTGACCCGGCAGTTACCTAGATGCAAAGCCGGCCATATTAATATTCATCACATGCCCCCTAACGAGGTCAGCAGGGCCTGATTTAGCCAGCAAGTCGTCTGGCTTCCTGGTCCATCAGACAATCGTCTGCCACATGCCGTCTGGAAAATTCCCCCATTTTCTGGTGAAATTTATGAAGGCGGCAGTGTGCCTCTCTCCTCCCAGCAACCTCTATGATCCCATTCTCCTCTGGTGGATTGCTTGCCTAATGGGCACTGACAGATGGGGCTGAAAATAGCAAGCCTGGCTCCACTGCCCCAAAAACCCGCAGTAGTTGGTCAGCATGCTTCTGCTTTCCCATCTCTCAACTTCACACTGCTCATCCTATTTTTCATCATTCTGTGTTTTCCGAGCCTTTCAAATTACTCCTTCATATTTCCTCCCTCCCCTCACTCTTGTTCCTTTTATTAACTTCACCTTTTGTTTGAATGGAAGTTGATAAAGTATGCTCACTCGTGCATTTCATAATAGCAAGTTGGCACTGCAGCAGACGTAGCATTAAACCTTTGCAGGCAGCCGCTGATTTCCTTTCATGTGACTTAATGTATGATTTATGACTTGAGGCACATACTACCTTTCATTTCATAGAGAACGATGATGCCTATTCAAGTTCATAACTACCATCTCCAGCCCCAGACTCCATTTGCTTCCACATTTAATTCTGTGCAGTGCAATTAGCAGAGCTCATGAATAAATCATATGTGAGCCAGTGGAGCCAGGCAGGGTATCCCTGCTATTTCACCGAATGAGCTCTCAGATCAAGCTGGCAGGAGTGTATCAGAAAGGACCAAGGACACTTAACATTCATTTGGATCAAATGCAGTCACCGCAAGCTAAAATTAGCGAGCAGGAAGAATTTATATAAGGCAGGTAGGGCACAGCTTTCAGCACCTGTGCTGGTCGGTGAGTTGATCTCCTGACGTATGCTGCGGCCTGACTGGCTGCTTATCCTGGCAGTCTCACGTTGGGGCTCCAAGATGTCGCGGTACTTGGAGACCATGAGGACAGAGATGAAGTACACCACAGCTAAAGCCAGGAACTGCGCTTGCTTACTGTCGTCCTGTGGAGATGAATCACAATACATTCATGCCACTCTCTATGTAAAAGGACCTGGTTTCACACAATCCACTGCTGCAGACTGAGGTTGTTCTTTCACAGAAAACGCAGCTTGTGTACAGCATGAAAACACATTCAAAGTACTCCCGTTACTCTATAATATATTTCTAAAACTTGCTTTGAAATACATTGCCTTTTGGATTTTGTGCGCTTGTGTTCAACAGAACAGTAGTCGGCACCTTTGGTGTTTCACCTGTTGATTGAAGGGTGTTACATTGCACACCTGTTTGTCTGCCAAAAAAATAATCCCATTTTCATCCTCACTCCCTGCAGCCAAGTCTTTGTGACAAACAAACACAACCTGGACAGACACGGACACACACACACACACACAGACTCACACAGACTCACACAGACCTGCACTCACCACATCACGAAACACCACAGCGCGCAGTCGATTGATGTCCACATCCTGCAGAAGCCGATCAGGGTCCTTGATGGGAGACAGGTTACTAGGGACAGTCTCTATGGCTGTCTAAAGCAGAAAGATAACACAATATGACATGCTACTCTGTCGAAGCTCAACTAAACACATTTTTAATACATCATTAAAGATGAACTTGAATAGGAAAACTGATTTAGCAACACTAGTCGGGCCACATTATGAACTGATAGTATATATATGATAGTATTGTATAGATCAATTGTTCAAGTTGGATCGCGCACACCAAAGTTTTGACATCACATATTACCTTGCTGGAAGCCCCAGCATGTAGCAGGATTTCCTGAGTCTTGTTGTTGTTGAGGATGGAAGACTTATTTCCCCTGTCTCTGTGTCTCTGCCTGCACTCCAGACAGTTCCTAACAGCCACACAACACACTGCACACACAGACACACACACACACATCACATTAAATGGAAATTAAACGTTGATAACATGCATGACCTCTTTAAAACTAATCAGTTATCTATGATGACAATTTGTTCCAGGCTGCCGGGACAGAGACCAGGAGTAAAATCACCAGCCAGACTGATTTCACACTGAAGCCAGTGATGAGAAATTATGTGTTTGCAACAAGGACACTGTGAAGTCTGAAGGCTGTTTCCCTTCCCCCTGAGCACAACTTGGAGTCAACAATCTAGCAAACACAGGGACACACACACACACAGACCCACAGGCGCAAACAGATATAGACACAGACACACTCTCACGCGACCAGGCAAAAAGAGACACAGATACACTTATTTTTTTGGGGACTGTTTTATGAATCACATTAATTTTACCCAAAACAACAAAGATTTTATAAGAAATCTGACAGTTTTACAGTTCATTCAATAAAATACAATCTACTATTCTGAATGTGGCAGGTATCTGCTTTGCATTCAAAGGTAATTCATTGAATTTGTATTATGTACACTGGCAAATTCAAACACACACAAGGACAAGGAGGACCTCATGCAGTCTTTCGAGACACACCAATGACAGACACAAAAGGGTACCATTTGCAAAGAGTACCCCGTTGCACTGCAAATGATTCTCTCTCCTTTTTATGAATTCCAAAATGATGATCCTGTCATTTTTTTTACTGCTGGAAGCTGCAGCAAAACCCTGCAAAGTCTCCAATTTAGTATACAATTAGCAAAGGGCTCTTAAATTAATTAGCTTTGCTGATCAAACAGAGGATTTTCAGGGATTAGAGGATTTATTAGAGTGTGTGAAGAGAATACTGTCATGGCATTTTCTAGCTCATCAATTTTCTCGACTAACTGGCACAAAAACGCAGTTCACCTCCCAAAACCCCCACATAAGGTTGCCGCAATTGTTTCACTTCCCCGGTGCACTCACTGACACTCGCATCTGGGGGAGCAAAAACATCGTGATCTTACCCAGTCTGAGGCACTGACGCATCAGGCCACCGGACGACATGTTCTTCTCAGCCTCAATCTCGCTGAAGTTGAGGGAGCTCGAGAACACCAACACGTCCACCAGAACCATGAGACGGGACAGGAAAGTGATGGCGGTCTCGGAGGACATGCCCTGCGTTGCCTCGATGTTCTCCAACTCCGTCTTGCATGAGCAACAAGGAAGATCGGTCAGAGAAAACAAGTGCACATGTACAATGTAATGTCTGCCATAACTCTAATAGAAACAAGCAATGTAACGAAGGGGTATATCACATATATAAACACAGTAGTGGGTGCAGCTGAACTTATAGGGGCAACAGTATGGACCGTTACTATTATATGAGGGTGAGATTAGATTATTCAAGATTATAGAAATTTGTGGAGAGTTTAATCGGAGTTTGGATGACTATCCAGCTCCACTAAAGGTGATATTTTTTCAAATATCTTTTTGGGGAGTTGAGCTTGACAGCAGACATGTTCTTTGTCAGCGCTATTTTTCTGAGATACTGAAACACTGAGAGGTCTTCTCAGAAAAAAAAGAAAAAAAAAATTTCAGGGTGCCATCTGCACCAGTCCAGAGGGAGAGAGCATTTTTAGTTCAATTTAATGAGTATTAAGCACTAATGGGTTGTGAATTCAGTGTGAAATGAAGAGTGTGAAACAAAATAGCATAAATAATAACCTTGGGCACTCTAGACATGAACAGACAAAATACACAGAAGGAGATAATTAAAATCAATCCCAGTTCAAGACTGCAAATTAAATCTGATAATCACAGTAGCTTGATAAAAGTAAACATGAACGATACACAGGGAAGTTAATTACAAACATATGAAGCTGCACCAAAGTAATGTCCTCTGCATTAATTGTAGCAGAGTGAAACTGAGCAAATAAAGGTGGCCCCAATCAATAAGCACAGCAAATCTTATTTCCCACAGGTCTATACCGCATTGTCATAAACTACAAAGCTGTTGTGACATGCTGCCACTAGATGGCATCATTCCCCCACAGAGAAGACATCGAGGTGCACTTACAGAAGGAGACGTGGCCGCCGAGAGAAGGGGCAAGATCCCTCCACAAGCGATAATGATGTTATCTACCATTTGTGAGATGAGGTGGATGGTGTTATGGACAAAAATAATGTTCTCATTACTATTAACAAAGTCCATGACAGATTTGGTGGAGTGGCTGTAGGGGAAGAAGGGAAAAAATGGATTATTATGAGCACAGGGCTTTTTTTTCATTACATAAATCACCAGGCAATTTTACTGTGAAACATTTATTAGATGTATTTTTTTTAAAAAGCTAGATTCAATAAGTGTCTGAAAACAGCAATAAAATTATATGTTAGTTCTGATTTGGAAAAGTAATCTGAGTATTGCTACCGTGCTCACCCTCCCTCTCTTTCTCTCTAATATAAACCACTTCACACACCTCCTCCAGACATGGACGTCACTCTCCAGTGCAAACAGCAGGTCAGTGAGCAGTCTCTGGTGCATGGCTGACCATTTGAACTCTGGGATGCGGAACATGGTCGTCCGTGGGCCGGGGCTGAACTGACGCCGCTGCTCCTCCGTCATGGGCATCCCCCTGAAGCCCAGATCCACACGTATGTCCCTCTCCATCTGGCTGGCTAGTCGGCCATGCAGACTCTGATAGGAGACAGACTGATCAGTAGAAGATCAGACAATCTGCTAATCCGATTCTTCTGTCAAGATCGATCCTGCACCCTTAATGAGATATAACACTGCTGTCATTCTCTTCTCTTCAGTATAAATGATGAATCGCCAGATTAAAGCGAGTCCCCAAATAACCTCTTCCTGCCTGTGGGTATATAAAAAATACAACAAGCTCAATGCAACCTCTAAACATAAGATGAATGAGTCAGCAAGGTGTTACAAAAAAGCTGTTTAAAAAGCAGCAGGAATGAATTGAACATGAGCAATTACGCAACAGCAGTGAAAGGTTTAAAAATAAATCCTACCTCCCACTGGCCCTCCATCAGTGACCCAGTCTAGGCAAAAGAGCCTGACCTCTGAGGAAGAGCACAGCTCATACGAGAGGAGGGGAGCAATGAACAAATCCCAGGCGATCGCTGCAGAATAATACTTTGTCTATTTCTGCCCTCCTGTTGGCTCATCCAGCTATTCCAGCAGCCCACTTTCCTGAGTCTCTGAGGGATGTTGCCTGATGTGCACCAGGCCATCCTGTCCCCATTACAACCAGAGTTCAGCAAGGGAATGATCCCTATGGGTCTGTTAATATAGAACTGCTCACTAAAGGCCAACATATTCTGACAGTGGCAAATGGTCTCCCTCTTCGCTTTTCCACTCTTTGACCCTGGCACTGTTTTGTTTCAGGACTTGTGATGTTGTTATGTCATCTAATGTTATACTTCCTGCTGGCAAAGCTTTCCGATCATTTTGAATTTGGTGTTGTCAGTGAACCCCCCTACGATTTCTTTCATGAGGAAGTCTAAAAAAATTAACTCCATTTACATGAATGACTTACACGGCGATTTGGCTTCAAACCAACCTGCGTGGTGGCTGTCGTCTGAATCTTCCTCATCTCCTTGTCTTTCCCGTCATCTGATCTCTCTGTGTCAGACGTGTTGCTCGCGGCATCTGCTGCGCTGCTGGTCTTAACGGTCGAGGCGTCCGCTTCCGATGCCGCAGCAGCTGTGCCCTCGGCGACCTCTGAGCTTTTGGAGGAGGCCTCTATGTCTGTACCAGCCACAGAGCTGATGCCCTCCAAGGCTGCCTGGAGTTCAAACTCATCTTTCTCCAAGATACTGGGTAAGGAGCCAAGCTCAGAGCTGCCTGTCATGTGAGCGAGAAGGCCCAGTTCATCACTGGCACTGGTGTGGACTGGGGGCTCCGGGCTGGGCAGGACCAGAGGCTCAGCTGGACTGAGATCAGGCAGCAGCTTGTCCTCCATGCCGCCTGTCACCTTGCCAAACAGGAAGTTGTTGCTGTTAGGGATACTGTCCTTGTCATCGTCTAGAGTAATTAGAGGGGGTGCGTTTTGGTCATCCATGCTGCTCTTTGGCAACAACACGCTGTTGACATTGCTGTTGAGCTTTTCCACAGCAGCACAATAAACATTATCCAGCAGAGAATCCACCTCCACCAGCGCCCCGTTCTCAGATACTCCCAGAGTTTCAGAGGACAAGTCCAGATCATCTAGCTTTACCTCTGTAGCCTCCACCTTTTCAGCCTTGATGTCCACCAGAAGGTCATGAACTTCAACCCTGACCCCATCTACGGTAGCCTCCGTCCCTCTGAGACCCTCCTCTGGCCCCTTCCCTTCGGCCAGCAGGTTGCGTGAGTCTGCACTCTCATAGTCCTTCTCGCTCTCTGGCGTCTGGGAGCTGTCGTCCATTTCTCTGATCTCAACCGTGCCCTTGATGCCAGAGGCCTGAGCAGACAGGCCAGAGATGGTGCTGACCAGACCTTTCTTCCCTTTCTTGATATTCTCTTCTTCTTGACGCTGGTACTCTTCGTACATCTTAGCCAAGTACTCTTTATGGGCCTCATATGTCACCTATTAAAAAAAAACAAAAAAAAACAACATGTTCTACAAAATGTTCCCCAGATATTTATGATGCAAACAACTGTGAAAGAGTGAAACTGTTCAGAAGAAGCTCAACAGTTAAAAATAGACAAAATGGATAAAAATGTCCTTCCCAACAGCAGAGGTCAGTGTTTGTACAGTGTTTGTACAGTATACAGAAGCACGGTACACACCTTCGAATGGGCTATGGAGAGCGTGTCCACCCAAACGCGCCACCCCCCCCACTCATATTTGATGGCGTGGTAGAGCAGAATACGAAAGATGTTGTACACCATCTCTGTGATCTTCTGCTCGTCTGAGTTTTTAGGGTTGATGTAGCCGAGAGAAAACATCCAGTCCTGCCATACGGAGCACTGGAGCAGACACCTGAAGAACACACATCACCACAAAAAAAGAAAAAAAAGAAAATGATGTAAGCCAGATAAGAAGTTTGAGTGATTCAATTCAACTCTGATCTCCTCATCGTTGGTAAAACAAATCATTTAGTTGCTCTTCCATCAAAATTAAAACATAATTAAGATTTTTTTGGGGGTCTTTCCACCCATATTTGTGTCAAAAAACACAAACAGGTGCTATTTGGTATTTTTTTGCTCACATTACAACAGATCATTTTGATCATTTGTCCATTCATGTATTCATTTGTTTGTGTATTTGGCATCATGAAACAGAATGACAGCCAAGATGGAAAAGGGGACAGCAAGTGAAAAACAATTAAGTGCTGGGTTTTTTTCTTTTTTTCCAATTCGGTGAAAACAGTCAGAACAGTTTGACTTGACGAAGCGCGTTCTGCCTGTTAATCTGAAACTAATTGTGTTGTTGATTTAGGTCAGTGGTTTCAAAAGAATATTAATATTTAATTGCGATACGTCTTAAAATATTCGTGCGTGTCGGGAGGAGAGATTTGGTGTGAGAGGAGGCAGAAATGTGCTACTGTCAAAAAACTGTCGCCGAAACATCTGCTGGAGAACATGTGCACGTCTAAGGATGATTTAGCATCAGTATGAGCCTATTAAACATGGTGGCTACTAGGAGGCGGAACAGTTTGCCTTTTTTTCCTCTTTACTTTGATATATTAATCAGCAAGATCACTGATGGCGTGGATGAGTAAAAGATGATTTTGAGTTCTGCTCACCGTCTGTTCTCTCGGCTGCTGCTGAACAGTTTGATCATGTCGGAAAGGAAGAGCCGCCGAACCTCCATTAGCTCCGTGCTTGGGGCGGAGTTCTTCAGGAGGGTGGCTACCACCTTGAGAATCACTGACATCACATTCACACAAATATACACACATATTGTCAGTCTTACCAGAGCATTTTAGAGAGGATAAAGCTCAAGGTAAACAGGCTGTCACAGGCTTACTTGGGTTCTGAATCTTGACGGTGGAGTCGGGCTCGGGATGGGGTTTGTGAACTACCTGCGTGCACACTTGCTCTGTCAGAATCTGGTGCGAGAAGCAGTGAGAAAACGTCGGCCACGCGTTCTGTGCACAATCGACGGTGCAGTAATGTTGGGACGTTTGAGAGGGAAGCGTTTTGTTACCTCATACAGGGTGTTGTAGGTCGTCACGGTCACAGTGTTGGTGTGCAGCATGAGCCTCTCGCCCAGGAGAGTAAAGAGGCTGTGTGTGTGCATGATCTCCACCTTCCTCCTGTGGATAAACAAACGCGCACACAGACATAATGGTAAAGTGGCTTGTTTAGAGCTCCCTAAGCCACTGTGGGGATCAGTGAGCGCCGTCAGCTTGCCTCCGTATTGTCACCCACGGGGAGCCGAGCTCTGGAGACAAGTGTCAGGAAGTGCCTGCTGTCATAAACTGGGGGAATTTTGTTGGAGGTGTGTAGGATAACGAAGTTAGCCTGTCACTAGGAATGGCTCCAAGATACGACGGAGGTACACCACAGGTGACTGGGTTCAACAGTGACAAACTACTTCTGCAAACAGCATAAGGAGTGCTGTCACAATGCTAAGCCAAAGCTGCTGCCACTGCCTCCAGACGAGTCGGGACTTTCCTAATAAGTCGACAATTTTTTTGTATTTTGCAGAGGCTGGCAAATTGGACACTTAGGAGAAGAGTAGCATTTCTCTCAACTGTATAAATATGGAAATGCAGGAGAAAGGGCAGACTGATGGTGCATAGACTGCTCAACCAACAAGGTGCAGAGAGAGGATAGACCTTGTTGTAAATGCTTTGCAGGCAATGTCAATCCCCTTTGTTGTATATTAAGGCAATATAAAAAAAAAAAAAAAAAAATCAAAATATGAATAATGGATGTCTGCCATTCAGTGAGACAAGAGATTAAATACACTGCTCTTTGTCGGATAAAATAATCACATAGAAAGAATGACGTTTAATAATACAACTATAAACTTAAAAGCACATTTATTATGTTTTATATTCCAGTTTTAGGTTGAGTATTTGCAGTTATGCCAAAGAACAACAAATGTGTTGATCACATCATTACTGACTATCTGACTCATCAACACAGAGAGAACTAACTCCATCTAAAGTGACTACAGTGCTGAATGTAAAATGACACATTCAATTATTATAAAATAATAACATCAGCGAAGCACAGAAGAAACACGTTTAATTCTTTATGAGTTGCACTGAGGTCACAGTAAACTAGGACGGCCCTTTAAAATGTATGAAAGCTATTAAAGAGAGGGGTGAAATGCAGGCTTTCACGAAGCCCTCGTGTCCCTTGAGGATACAGGCCTTTCACTAGTGCCTGGGGCGGTCTAGCATGGGCTTATGTCTGCCCTTTTTTTCTCCACTGGGCAGACCCCAGTAACAGCACAACACCTGGCACCCCACCACTGTGACAACAGCAAAGCTACCAGATCTTCTCCATCCCTGCATCCCGCATTTTAAATCACAGGCTCCCCACCCATTGTAGTTTATTATTTATTTCACTCTGCGGGACAGTAACTTGGACCCCTTTCACCATTTTCTTATGTGAAGTAATGGTTTTAGGGCACGGTGCCAGGTATTCAGGTGTTCCACAAAGAAGTGTGCTTCCATTTTCAAAAACTGGCACACAGTCAAATGTTTTTTGGCTCCTCTAATTGTACGCTTTTCCAAAAAGAGTGGCGGGGACAGATGAATCATCTTTCCGCATGTGAAGCCTGATTTATAATTCTTCAGTTTCTGCGGTTACGTTGTAAACCTGGACAAC
>JAOXYL010000059.1:6163041-6173968 GCA_028564955.1 Terapon puta
TTCATGTTTTTACTGGAGATGCTATGATTTAAAATCTTTTTCAATGTTTTTTTTATTTATTTATTTTTTTCAGATAATTAAGTATTTCGCTCAATAATGCTTCCCTCCTCTTTTAAGCTTTTGAAAAGAAAGCAGTTTTCTATGCTGTATCATCAACCTTGCGCTGATTTACTGGGCTGACCTTGAATGTGTGCATT
The DNA here is from genome assembly GCA_028564955.1 of Terapon puta. Taxonomy (NCBI): domain Eukaryota; kingdom Metazoa; phylum Chordata; class Actinopteri; order Centrarchiformes; family Terapontidae; genus Terapon; species Terapon puta. The sequence continues at coordinate 6,163,239 of JAOXYL010000059.1, forward strand.
ACCTGCAACCTTAAGAGAGATAAAGAGTATCTCCCACTCCCAGACAGAGAAAATAATTTGTACATTCACAATAGAACATACTGTACCGTATATAATGCATGCTTTAGGTTTAGGAGCGGCCATTCTGAGTGTTCATTTATCATGCATGCTGCATCCAAAGTCTGTGTGTATCCCAGGCAGTCTTGGTCACGACATACTGCTCAGGGAGCCAGCCCAAGGTCACAATAGTCACACCTGCCTATCACACTGGCCAACATCTCATTAAAACTACCCAGAATGCCTCTGCCAACTTAAGGTCACTTTGGCACACTCAAGTTAGCCTCACACTGCAATCCATCCCTGTCATGAACCTCATTCAGCATCTGATGGGCCGAACGCTGTCAGCAGGTGTGTGTACGCCGTGCAAATAAAAGAGAATGACAGAAATATGACAGAAAGCATTGATTAACTGTCATATCACAGAGCTGCCGCTGCCGTACTGGTTTGGTTGGCACATGAATTAAATCTGACACGGTCAGATCCTGTTCAATATGCTGAGCTCTTTTGTTTTTAACCAAAAACTGTTCGCTACGTACACCGAGGAAGCCCACTAATGGGCTCCAGCAACAGGCAGATAAATACGACACAGAGCCATTTAGTTAGACACATCAGAAAATACAGGATATGGCATACATTACCACTTAACAATACGAACGCGAATCCTCTGAAGATTAGCAGCGCTCTCACTGTAGCACAAAGGCTCCATTTTGGCAGCAGAACCTGGCATACATTCATTCATTTCTTATTCAGCCTGTGCAGCCAGCCAGGTATAAACACACTGACAAAATCTTTTACATTTGCGGGGGTATCAAATGACAGCAACCGGGCCAAATACAACAGCAAGAGCCTTTTTAGGGAAAACCGGTCACTTCGCCGATTGTCTTTCTTCTCCTAGCAGCCCCGATAAACTCCAACCTCCACCTTGGCCCAGGCACATGTTCATTTGAAATGGGGACATCGCCATGATGACAGATACAACGGCTGCAGACACCTGACCATCCCGCCACTCCAACAGCAAGTCAGGGTAATCAATGGTGAGGCTCCCAGAGGTTGCAGGAGGACGGCAAGTGCCGCTGCATCCCGACACTGATTAATAGAGTGAGAGAGGAAAACCCAGTGCAGGGACAGAGCCTGACATGGAGGGGATGATAAGAATATTATTACCGCAGCCACTGCATCCAAGTTATTCACAACCAATTATGCTCGGCAGCTCTGCACAGCTCTTGTTTCTCATTCACATATTGCTTTACTTCCTGCATCCCAAGGGCACGAGGAGAAAGAGTTTATTGAAAAACAATTTATGTCCATGTGATTAATGCAGGGAATCTTATTTCGGCTTACGACTGATGTTAATAAAGTCAGGATATACACAATAGCATGCGTCCTGTATACTCGTGCGAACCTTTAAATAGGAACCAAAGTAATTATATGTTCAATCCTTGAATGCTTTTGAATAAACAAAAGGCTGATAACACACTCTAATGCAACAAGTATTTTTAATTGCAGCAGCAATAATTAGATTCCTGAATTATTACTTTGTAGCTATATGCTTTGCCTGCTTAAGCTCAGTTTGAGCAGCTGCGGTACACTGCATTTAAACTGCAATGACTATGCACATCATAAGTGACAGAGCAAACGTGTCATGACAAACGTAAAAAAAAAAAAAAATGGATAAGTCGGTCATCTCTCTCTCTCTGTCTCTAACTCTCTCTCAAACAGCACACCACTATAACATCCATATGTCTCAGTGGATATCCCAGGAGTACTGAAAGAAGAGGATGCATGTACAAATTTGTTCCCTGCACTCCCTATAATCACTGATTGGTGTCTTACGTGAGATTAATTCATCAGAATGAGTGCGCACCAAAAATCAAATCACCCACAAGCCTTGATCAGATTATTCCGCCAAAGCACTTCTATGTCTGTTAGTGGTGATTTCTCCCGTAATTGGAACAAGACAGTACCAGCTAGAATTGAGCGCGGTGACTGGCAAAAACGTTTTGTGGGCCGTCTCATTACTCATTACTTAGTAAAACAGAGGCAGGGTGGAGACAGAGACAAAGGGGGAGTCATAGAGATTGAGACAGATCATGCGCTGGCTCATGGGTACATATCGGAGACTTCTCACAGAGAAGTTGAGCAATGGGCGTCTATCGGCGAGTGCCTGCAGTGATCCTGTGTATAACCGAATGATACATGGCTTTAATTTGATAGCACTCTCTATTAAGACCTGAGGAAGAAAAAAAAAAGTTCGCTCTTCCAGGAAGGGAGTGAATAGCTGGAAGGGCTCAGTTTTTTTTTTTGTTTTTTTTAAAATGCGTTCTCTGTGTCCCTATAATTGAGCACTTCATTATCTGCTTGGCTCTCTCCTTCTTCGTATGTATCTTTGTTTGGTCATTTCTCAGTTCAGAAGGACAGAGAGAAACTGACCTGCCAAATCAAGCGCAGATCAATGGAACAAGACCCACTCTGAAAATTACCTACAGCGGGAAGGCAATCCATTTCGCGATATGTGTTCGCCAGAAGCTCAGCCATTTTCTCAGCCCATTACAATCTCCCACGTATTCAACAACAATCAGGACCACATTTACAGTTGTGTTTTGGAGGGGTACATTTAGGGGAGGCTTCACTAAAACTCATGAAAGAAAACTGTTAAAAAAAACGGGGAAAAAAACATCTAGCCCTGTCAAATATGTGTATATGGGCGCTTTCCAATCAAAAAGCCATGTCTCTTCATCACAGCCTTTTGTTGTGCAGTGACTCTTACCTTTGCTTTTAAAAATGTGTAGTTCTTTGCCTTGAAAAACATAGATTGCTAACCCGCAAGCATTGTGTTTGAACCAGTTTCTCTAGAGTCACTTTTTAACATCAACATTTTAACTTTTTAATGATACACAATTGGGTCCTGGTGTAGGCTCCAATGGCCTTTGTACTGCAGGCTCCATCAGGATGTCAAAGCCTGTCGCCTTTTCTGCTTTACATTTCTGAATCATAGGCAATTATAGGCTGGTTAATCTGATTCTCATCACGCCCTCGTCACACTCAGCTGAAAATACCCCAGTGTGTGCTGGAAAACATGGTCCAATTCAGCCAACAGGATTACGTCATCATCAAAAAGAAGCTAGACACAATCCTAACTCTAGTTCACTTACACTGGGTATATCTCCATCCATACAGATCCATATACATGTCCTACAAGTCTGTTTTATGGTCAAGCCCCAGTCATGCAATAACTCTTTGCCTTTGCCAAGCACCCAACCTAGACATCCACACCTATAACTGCATGTGCTAGGCCAATATAGCACACTGACCGTAGTTACATCAATTTCTTTTTACTTTCAAGTTTCAAGAGTGGCTCTGCTCTATAACCTGGACATGACGCAGGATCTACAGTAAGTGCACTGTAGCCCATCCTGTGTATCATTTTGGTGTTTTTACAACCCCCGTTGACATCTCTGACTTGAAAAAAAAAAGAATCAGAAAACAGCTTAGCCTTGTGATCCTCCTCTGTAAAGCAGAACTACACTACATCGCCTGCGGCTACACAGAAACAGATTTCCCAAACACTCGATTTCGACATCAAAATCTATTATTCAGCAGTGGTGAAAGCAACAACAAAACCTACCAAAAGTGTCCAATGTAGGCAGCGGATGTGATAGAAATAATGTTCCTCTGATGCCCAGCTAAATATAGCTCATCATCCTGGAACATGAGCTTTAGATAGGTTGAGCACTTATTAAGTCTTGTAAGGTTCCTTCACACAGCGTAGGAAGGGATAAGGGACGCCGTGCGGTGTAAGTAGATGGGATAAGGAACAAATTAAAATCAGGAAAAGTGAGATTGAGGGGCCTGTGGACTGTCCTACCTTACAGATATGTGTGCCCATATTATCTCAGCTAACCTCAGTCTGGGGGTCACTTCCACTATCAGTAGGAAACAATTACTCCCGGCTAACAGGGCAAGAATGTAGGCCAAGTTCCTTAATGTGGCATATACTTTATATGCTAAATCATCATGTCTTTTTTAAGCTAAAATTCCACTGACTGTGAAGCCTCGTGTTAAAAAATGTGATGTTCACCTGTGCTGGGAGTTTCTGAACAATGCCGACAGAGGTAAAGAAAAATCACCTTTGACGAAGATTACATCAGCACAGTCGGAATAACAACCTTTAACCTTCAGGAAGGGTATTTCATTAGGCCTTGGCGCAGCATAAACTGAGCTCTCAGTTCTATTATAAAACAAGCCCTATTCTATGACACAGATAGTTTTAGAAAAGAATAATGGAGTGAAAGGAGGAAATGACAGTTCAAGGAGACTTTCACTTCCAGCACAGCCTGTTTGGTGACGTACTGTTGTTTCATAGAGAGAGGATGCCAGTCATACTACTGGCCCAGGTTTCAGAGGCCTAACACCCACACCAAGCACCCTAGGGGGATGACAGTATTGATGTGGCGTGTCTGCCTCACTGTCATCTCCACTGATGGGCACGGTCCTAACAGCTGACAGGCAAGCACTTCCATGTGGGGATGAGTCATTTCAAATGTGGGGGAGCTGCTGCCATTTCAGGAAGACACTTTGATAGCAGGCTTGCGACTGCACACAATGATTGTGATTGGTTCACTCCCAATGATTTCCTTTCCAAAACACAGAGCTTCACTTGGACGAGCCTTCAGATGGATGGGAAACAGTTTATATAAACAAATCAAATCAAATCGTATTCCACGGCAAAAAGGAGTGAATAAACTTAGCTTGACTCGTGTTGACGGAAAATACAAAATATGCTCACCGAGACCCTTTGGCGTGATGCCGCTGCTGTCTGCAGGGTTGATGGCCCAGTAGTAGTACTTTAGCGTATGCATCAGCTGAAGCACCGTGCCCACTCGTCGAATGGTGTTGTAGATGGTTGCCGTGCCGATGAACTCAGCAGAAAGGTATGTGTACAGAGAGAGCTGTACCTAGAGTAGGAACACGCACACACACATGTATTGATGTTATTAACTACAGAGTGTTATCAAACACTTGTACTACATACTGTACAGACTAACCAAGACATTTAAGTGTGGTGGATTGCACTAGCAGGCCCTATTATCAGTGCAGGTGTATGCTAGGGATGGTCACTGACCCTATATTACTCAATTTCATAATCATCGCAGCTCCACTCTGTTCAGCGATGATTAGCATGTCCTCTGTAATTAGCAACAGACCTGACAAGAATCCTTAATCCCGCCACAGCCATTACAGCTATAAATACCGAGGACTTTTTTCCCCCATATGTCATAAATTACAGGATAATAACGAGTCAAATGTGATGAAAGGGGGCAGCGTGGCTACGATGGGAGCATGATGCGATATGGTTGGAGGCTACTGAAATTAAACACTGGAGATAAGCGAACAGCACGCTGTTGGTAATGTAATTTCCACAAGAACAGAAAAGTAAAATGCACTCGCAAAATCTTATTTGTCGACTAGGACAAGGTCAGTGGGCCCATGTAATTAATGCATATTGCATACTCCCATCATTCACACAGCTGGCTCTCGGTACCCCATGCGGCAGATTGGGAAGGAGGAAATGTGGACTCTATGGCGTGTCCTAAGGGAAGGAGCCACCGTAGCTCTCTGTGCCTTTGTAGCTAAAAGTGTTCTAACCCACTTCATTACCTCGCTGTTTCTCTCTCTTTTTTCTCCCTCTTTCACTATGCTCTATTTTGGAGGAGTGTCGCAGGCAAGCCTCCAGACACTTTTGTATTTATTTCCTCCTTTTATTTATTCATGGCTTGGCCCACCAGCAGCATTCCTGAGGCAAATGTATTTGCCACACCAACTCAGCTCCTTTGATATACCTCATCCCGTTTTTTCATGGGTCATTATTTAAAAGGATGGAGGAAAAAAAAAAACTCTGGAACATTAAAAAACTTGGTTAGGCATAGGACAGGAAAGTGGAAACAAGTGATGAACTCTGCAACCATTTAATGTCTTATAAATGACAGGATATACCTGGTGCACATGCTCGACTCCACTCGACTCGAGTCGGAAAACTTGGCAATGATTTGTCAGCTGGGTGCTAATCCAAACTGTCACAAGGTGAAACTACATGATATTCTTTAATTTGACAACTCATTAATTTGAGCTGCAATCATATCTCTTCACTACTTTGTCTTATTACCACCTACACAGACACTTGCTGCCACGGGGACTCTCACCAAAACTAACACCAGTGTGATACATTAAAAACATTTCCATCCTTATTCCCTTCCAAACACAGGCACGTTTGAGGATTTGCAGTTTCAGTTTGGGTCTCCGTAGAAGCGATAGTGATGCCAAGGGTTACTGAAGCCTCTTCGGTTGAAAGCCCCCGACATGTGTCCACTTCAGCCCGATCACATGCGAAGACACCTGTCCCTTCATGGGCCCGGCTACCTGAAGGAGCTCACCTTGGCAGGGGTGTAGATCCAGATGGCAGCATTGAACAGGATGTGGTCGCACAGCTGCTTCAGTAGCGGAGCCCCATGTGTCAGACCGTCCAGATACTTTGCAAAGGAGAGGAACTGCTCTAACACGGCCCTGGTGATGTGGACACGTGACGACTGGAGGAAGAAGCATAAACACGTGTTGAACCTTCTTGAACGCATCACGGAGAGCAATATAATATCTGTTTTTACAAAAGCTGGTATGGCACTATTTAAGCCACCATTACAGTGTTCAAGTCTGAAGTTTCTAATTTGACATTAATTTTGCTCTTCGAGTATCATAAAAGTAAAAAAAAAAGCACCTAATCAAACAGAATGAACAGACTTGATGGCTAAGACAAGAGAGCAGGTTGAAATATTTTAAGAGAATACAATAGAAAGCTGCGTGAAAGACATCTTTGTTGAACTGAACAGGGAGATTGTGCTTTTTTCTATGTATGTATTCACTTACCAACCACTGCTTTTGCTTAGGTCTGTTTGTATGCTGTTTCGATGCTACATGTATTTTGGAGACTACGTTAAAAACTATTATGAAAAAACACAATGGCTGGATTCATTTCCCTGAAGTATCTATGTCATTTTGTCAAAATTGGTTCTGTTCTGTCTTTTTCTTCCACAGAAGCAGGTTTTGTTGGTCTAGGCGATAAACTGATCTATTTAGTCTTCTTGTCAGGTTAATGAATAAAAAAAAAAAATGTTTAAACTAAATTAGGGCAAGTTGTAGAGGCTTGACTTTGCAGAGATTTTCACTTTGACGAATATCGTTACCGCTCCTGTCTGGCACCTGTTCTCTGCCCAGGTGGGGACTTGGTGAGAGCAGGAGAGAGAGAAATATCAATGCGCGGGGAGAAGGGAAGGTGTGGCATAAACAGATCATGAACAGATGGTGCGATATGTGGAAGTGTGAAACCTGGCAGCGGGAAGGAAGCAAGGAAAAAAAAAAAAAGCCTGCTCTCAGGTGCCGACTCTGCCTGGCTGTTAGTTAACAGCAGCTGAAGCCAGCAGGCAGGCAAGTCACTGAGTGACAAAGTGGAGTCATTTCTCAGTGCTCCAAAAGAGCCAGCACTCTGGGGAGGCCGGCAAGCTGCTAGATCTGCATCGCAAAATGGGTAAATAAAGATTGATGCGGAAAGAGAGAGAGAAAGCAAGTGGGAGGGGGGGTGCTTAGAAGAGAAGTAGTCTTGTGGTGTTCTTCCTCTAGCTCTGTTTAGTTCAAAGACACATTCAGGACTGCGCTATAGGCAATGGAAGATCAGACTGTTGACAGGGCTTGGTGAGTGCAGACAAGACACAGTGCACCTTGATAGTGGGGAAGGTGAAAGAAGTTTCAAAAGCAGATGGGTATTTCGGTGAAAAACTTGTCAAAACTCTGCACATCAGTGAACTACATCCCATTCATCATTTCCGTCAAGAGGGAAATGAGTATTCATTTTTTTCAAATCACTGTTCAAAGTGGTGAAACATGTTTCTGTGATGAGTCAGCCGGTTCCCAGACAGACTCTTGGTCTACATGTATGGGATCTCTTGTATAACATCCTCCTTAGCGCAAAAGTATAAATAAGGCGGCATAAGACATTTAGAAAATGCAACTTTCTGAGAATTGATGCGTCACTCAGGAAACAGCAATAATAATAGTAATGTAATGTATTTTTGGAGGTTCTACCATACCTTCTCTAGCAGGTATCCAATCACCAAAAAGCCCTTTCCTCCCAGCATCTGCTCCTGCATGGCCACCGAGCTCTTGAGCAGCTCGACGAGAAAGGCCAGGAGAGTGGCGCTGCAAAACAAGGACACGCAACGTCTCAATCAGTGATAAAATACCCATCTATTCATACACTCATCAGGTGGTGAAGGAGTTATTCTGTAAGCTACAGCTGCACGAGGAGACAGTGTGGCAGAGGGAGAAGAAAAAAAAAGAAAAACAAGGTCAATTTCAGAGGACGTCAGCAATCAGCTGGGACCTCTGGCTCACCACTTTCATCCCTCTTCAATTCAGAAGAAAGGGTTGGCTCCTTGGGCTCTCTCGGGACTGAGAGGGGGCTGGGGAGATGAGTTGTAACAGGACATGTATGTATGTGCGTGCGAGGTGGTGGGGAAGAGGTTCAAGGGGGCATGGCAGCGCTCTGACGAGGATTTTTTTTTCTTTGTTGCAGAGCTTTTCAGCTGAAGCCTTTGGCTGAGTGACAGTGGGGCTCGGCGACACTTCTTAATCGGCTTTCCCCCACATCCTCTTGTGGCCCTCACTCTGGCGCAACAATCACAAGGACACAATCGCTCCCGTGCAGGCTTCCCCACAGATACTCCACGTACACTACATGCATACAAACTCACACAATCGCACGTGATCTTCAGCCTGTTCCGCGCCTGTTTGTCTCCCATGCCAGTTTGGAGTTTCTCATTTCTCACTGCTGCTCTGAATTAAGTGTAACTGAGGCAAAGGGAGCACATACAGAAGTGGGTGACAGTCAACTGTGTGCACACCAGTTTTAGCCTCTGATCCTTTACTGCAAGCACAATCTCATTCCAATTGGCAGAGCTGTAGTGACTGATGCTATAGCAGCGCTGTTTGAAATTCAAGGTGGCACATAGTAAGATGAGATTAAATGTTTATTAAAAGTCATGTTCTTAAATCACTATTCAAGGGTGCTGTTCGGAACAGTCACAGCAGATCCACCGGCATTATGGAGAGTTAATTGTTGGAGGAGCTTTGAACTCCTCAGATCAGCGAGCTTTAGAGGGACTCAGTCTGAAAGCCAAAGCAAGGACAAAGCAAGTGTTGGGGAGAGAGACACGCTGTGAGGAAAGACCCTTGGCATGCCAGCAAGAGAAAGAGAGAGAGAGAGAGAGAGGGGACGGAGAGCAGAGATGAGAGGAAACTACAGAGGCAGAGAGCTTTGGGCATCGGGGGTTAGTGCGGTTGTGTGGGCTCTCCTGCGTCTATCTCTTCGTGGTGCTGTCGTTGAACTAACACAGGATTAGAGGAGAGCTCAGGCTCCATCCAGGGAGCAATGGGGAAGCTTTGGGCTGACCACCTCAGGATGACAGAGATCTGAACCAGCAGAGAAAATAATGGAAACTGGAGTAGAGCTTGACCAAGGTTGGCATAATAAGAAGGCAGAGATTCATTGCAGATACGTCGGTAGCAGTGCACATGCTGGCCGATATTTACAAGAACAATTACAGCATATAATATAAAAAAAACACTTGATGAAAAACAGAAACTCTCATATAAACGCATTGATTGTGAACAGACTAATCTAATTTATTTTTTCGCTATTCAGACTTTATCACCGAGATGCCGTGTAACAAAACATCAGCAAAATGAACACTCCTTGTTTCCAAATGTATTCTGCTACTGCTTCAACAGAGCTGCTGTTTCGGGATGTGATTTCTCACTTCTTGCGCTTGAAAACTCACACCCTATAAGCATAGCACTACCAAAATAGTGATAATAAGTGACACCCAGTCTACCTCATCTCTATTACGGAGAACTGGATCCTTCTTTGTTGCTTCCCCACTTTTATTTAGGGGGATAATACTGACTGTACAACTTGAGTTTCCTGCTCTCCGCTCTTCACAAGCAAAGCCTTATATACACGTCTAAAAGGTTCAGGATTAGCCAGAAGGAATTAATTAAATTCACAATAACTCCCGCTGATCTTTTGTCACCTGGAAAATCATGCATACCATTTCTGAGGCATCAGATGTTGTGCAGAAATAAGATCTGTACTTCTTACCATACGGTGGCTTCCACCAGGCTGTCATTTAGCTGATGGTAGTCCAGCTGAGCAAAGAGCGGGAAGAGCACCTGGATCCCACCAATGGAGTGGATGGCACTGTGGATGGAGTGAGTCACTGTGGCTTTTACATCCTGTGAAAAAAAGAGAAAAAAAAAACTTACTTTGTTTTTGTAATGACATTTTAAAATGAGGGCAAAGGAAATACATGAAGGAATATCTGGGGCAGCGTCGACGGAGCTACAGATGGCGTTGAGAACATCAGCTGACCTGTAACATAAGGGCGTGCGGCGAGTGCACGAAGATGGAGGCATTTTCTTTCGGCGAGGACTCCAGGCAGAGCTGGGCGTCGGTGGCCTTGGCGTTGTAGGTGAAGGCGATGGAGCTGGCCAACTTTCCATCGTACAACACTTGCTTGTGATGCTCTGCTAAGTGGATATCACTCTCTGACTTGAACTTAAATGTGCTCTGGAATGAAGAGAAAGAG
>JAOXYL010000059.1:6216388-6232539 GCA_028564955.1 Terapon puta
GCTTACGACACAATGGACTTCCTGCTATATATTTAATTTTAACAGTTTGTCTTTTGTCAACTCTGATGCTATAAGTTGACAGTCTAGGTATTTTTTGTAGGGCATAAAAAAAAGGAAAATATCACTGTATAATCTGTGAAATAATATTTCAGTGCATTTCATTTGGTGTTGCATATATTGAAAACACAATAACATACTGCAGCCGTTTTCTGGGTTTAGACAACACAACAAAGCTGCTCCTGGCAGAAAGATTCGTTTGACCCCTCTTCCAGCCAATGAGCTCTTTTTGGGCACGCGGAGCAAATAACGTTGCTGTCAGACAGAGCGCGCTGGGTTCAGGGCAGGTTTCAGACAGTGTCTGTGCCAAGTGGTCCACGGCGCTCGGTGGATCCTCCAAATCAGCCTCTGAGTTGCTGCACAGGTTGCCAAAAGACCAGATTTTAGGATGTTTTGCAAATATTTACTCCCGGTGACCGAAACGAACATCTTGGCTCGCCAGCCAAGTGAGTAAATTAAAAACGTTACCTGCCAAAATATCTTTTACTGGAGAGAAATATTAAGTTACGCCTTTTACAGAAAACCGTTCACCAGGCAAAGTTTCTTCCGCTTCATGTCGAGCCAACGGAGCAGACACACCGCTGACTGCGTGCTTACAGCGCCGTCATTTTACATTGATTTCATTAGTTTCAGGCAGTGTTCGGTCAGCTAGGACAAAGTTTGAAAAAAAAAAAAAAACACACAAAGAGTGCACACAACCCGAGGCGATCAGATTTTTTAAATCAGCTGACCTTTGCAAATTCACCTACCAAGCAAAAGCTATGAACCGACACATGGCTCATGGTGGGTTTTCATTTCCAACCCTGCACAGTCCCCTCTGCCATTACGGCATCAGTGTCATTCAAAGCCGCAGGCAGAAGTCCCTCGCTGAGAGGAAATCCACAGGAAGAGGAAGGGGACGTGCCTCAACCTGCCGCTGATAATTGCTACAGACAGACGCAGGGGAAGTGCGCAAAACAAAAATATTCAGATGATATTTTATGCAAGCAGCCACAATACAACCACCGGACCCACCACGCCTGTGTGTCCTCGCCAGTATGCAGAAAGATAAGAAGGTAAACCGGCTTTGTTCAGAACTCCCAGAAACAGACGTCTCGACGGCAAATCAACACGGCCCGTCACTCGACTCTGAAATGGTTGTTTTCATCCTTCCTCTCACCTATTATAGTAAAATGCTGTTGGATTCACCGCAAAACTGCTCTGTGAAGTAGCTAAATTAGACATTTAGACTTCTATGCTCTGACATTTCTGCAGTGAAGTGGTCTAACGATGAACAGGCCGATGCTCGAGCGGCCGTCAGACTGACAACAGAAGTGTGTCTCTCCGAAAACAGCGTCGCCGTCTCCGCGAGCTCGCCCGGTCCACCTCTAAAACGTGATACCGCGGCGACTGTTTTGAGCCTCTGCGTCCGAACAGCGCTTCTACAAGTGGTTCAGATGCAGAAAGAAAAGATTAGTCAGCAGTGACACGGGATCACTGGGGGTTTAGGAAGTTCTGGACTGTCAGATTACTTGATGTACAACTTTGTTAGACTTGGCAGTGCAATTTCACTTTTAAGCCTCAAGGACATTTCTGGGCCAGTAGTGGCTCGCTAATTTGTTCAACGCTCTTAATAAAGTCGGGCAGATAAAGCTGTTCCGGAGAAGTGGCTCCGACTCCGGTGCGGAAAGAGGTCGCGGGGAGCAGACCTACGCGGGCTCCTGAGTCATCGGTCGATAGACATTTGGGGAGATCATGAACATAAACTGTTTTCATAAAACTCAATCACACCGATGTTCTTTGAGACTGCCAGAAACAGAGCAGGAATTTATACAGGAAGGATGTTACGGAGGGCCCTTTTTTTAAACACGGAAAATATTAGGACAGTTGCAGAGAGCATCCGCCGGCTATGAGTAATGGACACAGAGCTGCACGGCTGATTGGAAACGTTAACAATGACCACTGCAGGATTGTAGCCACGGGGACACTTCCTATTGTTAGCCGCGAACATCAACTTGGAACAATCTAATCATCGTTAATGCCGACACCGCGAACACACTGTTGTTATAAAAGTGCAGGCACAGCTGCCACGTGGATTTAGCTCGGCTGTCCTCCTGTGCCCCGCAGTAACGGCGAGGCTGTCCTGAACTTCTCATCACCCCGTTCCCCGTCCTCCGTCGACAAACCCGTGCGGGGAAACGGGCGGGTTTCTGCAAAGCCTGCGTCAGCCGCGCCTGGCAATGTGCCGGTGGAGAAGGAAGCGCTTCAAAGAGGAAAAAAAAAAAAACATAAAACACACATCCATTGCTGTGACCCAACGGAAACTGAAAAAAGAAGCATAACACTCCACTGAAGCAACATCATTCTTATCCAAAAATAGAGTTTAGGAGAGATAAAATCATGTCCCTCTACTATTTCAGCATACTGTATACAAATGTGTTGGCACTGGCGCCATCATATTAAGCAATTCTTGGAAGAGGGACCTCTGCCTTATTGATGATCGACTACAATGCCGCAGCGCTGTCACGGCGCGAGATTGATTGCCAAACAGACTTGATGGTTCTCCAGTGTGGATGCATTGATTTAGACTTGGGACACCTGGTGGAGGCAATTATAGCCCTGGTAGGAGTAAAAAACTAGCAGTGCCACTTTAGAGACTTTAAAAAGACTTTTGGAGATGAAACATCCACGGGACTCACAACGCTAGCGTGACACCAGTAAACGAAAAAAAAACACTCGGATCACCCTGAACCTTACAGGCCCATATTTAAACTGCGTGCAGACAAGGTTGTCAGTAGGATAATAACAACGGCTCGCTGTCTGAGAGAAAATATTGCAGCTCCTAAAACTGCGATACCGAGTCTCTCTCTTCAGAAAGAACTTTCATTCCCTCTTGAAGTACAATAGCTGCACCACTCGTCTGGCTATAGTCTGGGCCCCTCGAAATATTTCACATTCTTAGACTGAGACTTGCTTGGTATATCAGTGTGAATGCAAACATGAGTGCAGTAATGACCAAATCTACTGCAATAAGTGACTAATAAATCTTGGTTAAGCATGATTTAATGTGTTTTTGGCGGCCATTTCAGGTGGCAAACATGTCAAAGTTTATGTATTTTCATATATTCGAATTTCTATACATAAGCTTTGATAGCCTTGATAGTTGTTTTCTTTTTTAGCAAATGTAAACCACTGCTAGAATATAATGTCCATCAGTGGAATATAAATGACTATTTATCAGAGTCTCCTGTTTTTCCGTTTATATTTTTTCATTAGTTCACCTCTTTTTGACGTTTGTTTTTTTTTTTCCTCTTATACTGTGTGTATTGGGTAATGCTGGAGGGGGGAGAGATGAGACAGACAGGTGGGATACTGATACTGTGGGTAGATTAAATAAAAAAAAAAATTTAAAAAACAGCCTGCAGCTTCGGAAATAGTCGCACACCGTATGACCATCCTGCTGAGAAGTACAATAAGATCAACGCACAATTCATAGAAATTTACAGAAATACAAGCTCGCGTCCAGATTGGGGATTTTCGTGCCCAAAGCCAGGGAATACGAGATAAAGCACTCAGACATTAATCAAAGCGCGCATTATCAGTCGGCAGCATGATGCCGGGGATTCGGCACTCTCCACCGCCTTTCACCACTCCTAACACCCTGTGTTCACATTAACAAGGAGGGTAAGGCTGCCATGCTGTCCCAAGCTGTGTTCCATATAGGCCATCTAATTCCATGCTGAATCATCTTCAACCAAATGCCACGGCGGTAATCCGTCTCTGCTTGAGACTCTGGAGCAACAGTGAGGCTCTGCAGCCAGATGTTCCTTTCAAAGCAGTCCAACTCTCACGACTAATAGCATTAGCCAGAGACACATATTTAGCATCTAGCCTTTGCTTGAAAGCGGTCTTCAGTGTGCCCATGCGTACAACACACAGAGGCTTAATTGCATCCCCAACGCTACAGGGAAGCATTGCAGTGCAGCATGGAGTAGTTAAATGTGAAATGCATGTTGCTCTGTCATGTGTATTCGAAAAGTAGAAAATAAATCTGAATTTCAAACAGAATCTAACCTATGCATGTTTTCTGATTACGTTTTCTCTGATTATATTATTATTTTCATGTGTAAAGAGGAAAGCAGGCAGTGAAGCAGTGAGCATCGTATATAGGAGACTTTCCCAAATAAAAATAAGTCAACAAATAATTAAAAATGGCTGAAAAAAAACAAATATATAGGGCATCATAAATCATTAAGTCTGTAATCCCATACACTGGAATATTAATACTGACGTACCCACAACTGAAAAATAAATATAATCCAAATTGATTGACTATATAGGAGAAGTCAAGATGCCATTTCCAATTTGTTTAATTAGACAAGAGAAGTAGAACATATGTAGGTGTCCACTAGACTCGCATGAATATATGTATGAGCAACACTTTTTCTGAGGAGTCTGACATTAAATGGCATTTGAATCAAGCTGTACAGCTATGCACCACTGATGTTTCATTAGAGACATAGCTCAATATTCAACAGCAAACTGTTGAGAGTCCGTCAAACTCTTATTGTTTTTTCCCCCCAAAAGTTAGTGCATTGAACAAGATGGAATAACAAGCAGACGGCAGACAGAGTATGTCTAAGTGACTAATTATAAAAAGATCCAGTTAGAATGTGGCATGGAGGATAATGAGCCATAAAAATGGATGGTGTCTTCGTTCATTAGGCTGATCCCTTAGTATTAATTGTAATCCAAAACCCTAACCCTCGATAAGCCCTCCATTATTCCCCCCCCACCCTCCCCTTACTTCAGCAACATTAAATCAGTGTGTGATCTAGCTCTTACAGAGTCCTTCATGCTTCAATATCAGGAGGAAATGGAAACATCCCAGCTGTACTGGAGCAATAAATATAAACATCTCGGAGATTGATTACACTAACCTTTATCAAAAGCAAAGCCTTCATGAATAAAAAAAAATAAAGAAAGAAAAAAAAGCAGGAGAGCAGGAAGAACGCGGCGCTCTGGCCTCCGTCATCTAACGGTAACGAACTGCAGGCTACGGCACCGCAGCACTTCGAGACCAAACAGAACGAAGTGTAAATGAAAACATATTCGAGACAGAACCATCCCATCAACAACGCCAGCCTTGTCAGGCATAATGTCGAAATCTGTATTCACAGCACACATCATTAACTGCCTAGTGGCTCATGCGCAACAGAGAATTATAAATCTGTCACTTCCTGTAATACGGACCTCAGATACCTTATGTAGCATAAGGCACCAGTAAAGTGGGTTACTCTCTCCGGTACGTGTTCTGTCACTCGATGGATGTGAAGAGAAATCGCTCATACGAGGACCACCTTTCCGTTGGGAAGCCGCTGTTGCATGACAGCAAACATGCATTGAAGTTGTGTTTTTTTTTTTTTGTTGATTCACAGCACTCAGAAGAGTACTTACTGCTACGTTATGGCACATGACACGCACAGGTTTTTTTTTTTTTTTTTTTTCGGTCACCGTTTCAGGATTCCTTTAATGTCTTCACTCAGTGACTGACAAAACCCTCCTACCACATTCAAAAAGAAAAAAGACGCAACTGCGCCTTGAGACCAGGCACTTGTTAAAATCAAACTGAATGTCACCTCAAATGGGTCAATTGTAGAAAGCCAGTTATCACCAACTAAGCTGATAAGAGTCTGTGCTCTCATTTCCATCCTGTTTTTACTCAAAATCACAACACAGGTGCACGGTTTTACTTTTATACCTTACTTTTTTTTGCCTGCACTCTTTTTAATCGCAACCTGGTTACAAAAGAGTAAAGAGGCTGAGAAAATGTCACAATTTACCTTTTGCAGCGTGATTTAAATAAATTTGAATAAATCACTTTTTTCCCCACTGTAAAGATAAAAAGAGGTGCCAAAGATGGGGTCAGCTGGCGCCAAAATGAGAGAGCTGCTGCTACGAAAAGCAAATACTGAGGATCTTTTGCTCATTACCCGCCCGAAGCCATTTGTTAGGTTTCATGATTTAAGGATGTACAAATAATTTCCTCGACACAGAGACAATTCAAACATCAAATCACTCACACCCTTACATCCAATTACACTGCTGACTGCTTCCGGATTCATTCGCTCAATATCAAACGTGTTCGTTTTCAAGCAAGACCACATTTAATATAAGCCAAACTGTTTTCTAACATCACTGCACGCAAGTTTCCATCACTCTATATTCAGGTTAGATACAAATTAGACAAGAATTTCCATTTGCGAGCAGGGCTGTGCCACATAATGACTGTCACGAGCTGGGCCGCAGATTTTATTTGCACCTCCGCTACCCTAGTTATCAAGTCCAGCCTTTGCTTGTGCTGCAGCCGCACTGCGATGACAACACTTTGTCGCCCTGCTGCAGTGAGCAATATGACTTTGCATGTTTGCCTGATCAGAGATGCAGCTCATCTCCATAGAAATGAGCATGTGTGCGCAAGGCTTTGTCCCTATGGGGGGAGACAACACATTAACACCCAGGCTGGGATTTGGTTGACTGCCAAAACCTGCTCCACCAGGGAGTAAGGCTGAGCATTCACATTACTGCTGCTGCCGCGGCCGCCGCTGCTGCTGACGATGATGATCCAACACACTTGTCCCTGGCTGTAAACAGGTCTGGTTAACATTGGCTCTGTAACTGACCGCTGCTAAAAAATGGTGACAATGTGTCGTATGTAGATTGCGACACAAATGGGGCTAAGATCCTGTTGTTCAGTCGTCAGAAATCAATATGGGAATTTATTGTGTTAAATGAGTAGTTAAATGCATAAATATGTGAATAAATACAGTGTTGACAAGAAGAGTTGTTCTGTTCGGATAAACCGTCAACCTGCTGACCTCAACGTGTTTCCTGGGTTGACTAAGCCGTACTGAGTGAGCTAAACAACCTTCAGCTCAGTCCAGTGGGTGTGTATGTAAAGTCCGTACTTCATATTTGTGCGTGTAACCACACTACAGTACATTTTGAGTGTAAGCAGTTAGCAGAAAAGAAGAAATGGGTGCTTGGAGGAATTTACCAAGCTCTCTGCTATCTCAGTCCATTTCATTGATGCCTCTCTCAACAGGATTTTGCACGCTTTTCCACATCATACTGCAGCACAGCAGCACAATTGTATTGCAAAAAAAAAAAAAAAAGTCATGAAAGACAGGGTCAGACACTGCCACTGAAACCCCAAAAACCAGGAGCCAGCAGTGCCTCTGGTAAACATTACCCCACTGAGAGAGGAGACGCGTCCCTGAATGCATCCTGACACAAATGTAGGCAGCAGCCGAATAACATACCATCAGCATCTCTCTGGGGCAACGCTGCATGAGCGAGTAAGAGGGATGAGCGTGGCGAGAGAGGAGTGAGGCCGGCGGGAGAACAGAGAGAAAATAGTTCCATGGCCTTTTACGCAGTCGTTTGACCCATCTCTTTAGCATTTCCTTAAGGCACTGGCTGCTGCTTATCAATGAAACCGCAAAGGGTCCATGTCCTATAGCAGTTTTCTGACAGTGTTATCTGGAGAGAGCGGAGTTACAGATCTTGTCAAAATTCATATTTGGCAATATTACAAACAGCAAACAATGGACAAAAGATAAAACTGAAATAATTTGATGTAATTTGCAAAGTAGGAGTAACTGAAAAAGTGGCATGAGAAATAAGTATGTGGGCATTTCTCTTTCTCTGTAAAGATTTTAAATCATATAGAGCAATACAACAATAGAACATTTTAAAGAAACTGCCATATCAAAGTAAATGCAGTATGTAGAAAACGTAAAAAAAAAAAAAATTCAGTCCTTTCTTTGTCCTTGGTTTAGGATAAGATGATGCATATCAGCATGCTCCCTGAATCAATCAATACTTCAGGTAAATCACTTTTAAACAAACAAATTTGCAACAAATAAGAATTTCAGTTTTCCCTCAAATCCTAAGAAGATTATCATGAAGTAGATCAGAGGAAACCGCTCTTGGCAGAAATTGAATGGCTTAGGAGAGAATAAACTTTACTGAGGAAGCACAATTTTAGCATACCGTAGCCCCCCCACAATGCATCTGGTTCAAACTGGATAATGTGAAAGGCTCGGTAAAGAATTCATGAAGGTGAACACTGCAATTCCTCTGAATGCTGAAGACTTAATTCTCTTACCATATAGAGCGTGTGGCAGATTGAGCACTACCTCAGGTACATTAACAGCATTTATGGGATACTTAATCGGCCCATGTAGATAAATTCTCTTTCATTGACCCACTCTAGGTCTGAGTGCATGCAGTTACACATGAGCATCCCTGGACCCATAGCGGAGATCCGCGCTCAAGGACAATTTCAGCTGGACATCAGTAGAGCTCAGAGATGGAATAGAAAATACACAAGTTTCAGATCAATAACGAAGACACTACTTTTCGAATTGCTTGGCACGCCGTCTAACAAATCCAGAGCCGGATCGAAGCGCCACAGTATTCTTCTTATCGCTGCAAACTTGCAGAGTTTCTTGTTTCTATTTTTCTTCAGCAGAACTTTTGGAACCTGCCCTACAGGAAAATCAGTGTAAATCAATTATATAGAGTGTCTGATGGTAATGTTAATGCCGCACATGCAAGCATGTCTGCAATAAAGAGCAAAAAAAAAGACAAGCAGCCATTAGGTTATGTTTCAAGAGCTACACAGAAAACCGTTATGGAGAGGGAGGGGGATAAATGATAAGAGGGTGACATTTGCAAAATTGTGCGAGGGGTCCCGAGACCCAGAGGTGATATCGATCCGAGATTGATCAAAGTGTGCAACTGACTCAACAGCAGCAGAGGGATGCTTACAGTGAAGGCCAACCATAACTGAAGGCAGCTGAGGCCACACACAAGTCTCAATCCTTGTCTTTCATCTATTATGCATTTCCAGATATACTCACTGTCCCACGACGGCAAACTGAGCTGCATACGAGAGTGTTTTTTTTCATTATTATTATTACTTTATTTAAGATGTGGCACTTTGTGAACATAAAGGTTTCACTCCGGTGTGGGTTAACAGATTTTCATTTAACACTATGAAACAAAAGCTAATTAATTCATGGCAGCCTTGATTCTATTTCCAATTAATTCCCCGTGCAATAACAGGTTTTGCGACACCCAATAAACACTCTTTTCAGTTGGCCTCAGTGTGGGACAACTTCAATCTTCTTCTGGCTTCTGGAGAACAAACACAACCTTCACAGAGCAGAAGATGGAAAGTCTTCCCTTGAGCCATCTTGCAAACAAAAATATTTATTTACGACATGAAGAGAGTTCCCAAACTCTTCCATTTCTGCAGATTTACGTCCACACTGTATAAACAGAGGGAATGTGACAGATGCCTGCTGGTTTTTTAACAGTTCAAATTTCTGGATTTAAAAAAAAAAAAAAAAAACTGAAGAGGAATAAAAGAACTCAAATAAAAATAAACATATCTAAACAAATCATTCAAAATAATACAATAAACAAAGAAGGACAGACTTTTTTGACAGTGCTGTTCCATGTGAATGGGGACCCTGAGAGTAAAGTCGCCTCACGTTTGGGTTTTAATGCAGACCTTGGGATGACAGGCAGCGTTAGGCAGGATGATCTAAGAGGCCACTCTTGATGGGCTTTAAAAGTTGAGACGAGGCTGAGACCATTTCTATTCGTTATCTAGAGTATCGTCCTGAAGGGGTAGTCTGACGTTGGGGGGAAAAGTGCTATTTTTACTTTTTCACAAGAATGACACTAAATCCTTGTCAAACTATCGGGTGAATTTATAGCGATGCTGTACACCTCAGAAAGGAGTAAGTGTTTCCAAATGCATTTTGTGTGATGTATCACCAAAGAGCTTTATAGTGGCTAAAAGTTGTTTTTTTTTTTTTTCCTTTTTCTTTTCTTGAAGGAAGGGTTTGACGGAGTGTATAAATGTGATGGACCCAAGTCATGAACTCAGAAGGGTGATTTCCTACTATTTCATGATGTTGTGTCGTGATCTTTTTTAGCATAGAGATCTGGTGACGTGTTCTTCCATGCTCAACTTTTCCAGATTTACTTTGTGACTTTTCAAGCTCCATCACTGCCTTTGTCATTCCAAAGAAAAACCTGCTGGAATCAAGTATAATCACATTTTATAACCACGAGGAACAATAGCATATCGAAGTGGGGCGCCTTATTCATTCTTTTTTTTTCCATTTGTTTTCTGCTTCTGACAGGTGCAGTAGTAGATCTATAATTTTAATCAAGGCTATTGTAAACACAAGACTGACTGAATCAAACGTTTCAGAGAAGACAAATTAACACACGATTTCAAGTCACCTTTCAAGAAGCTGTTATCAACTTTACTTTGAGGCGAGAACGCAACATGGCGTTCAGTGTGTGTAGCAATATAAATATATATATACATATATATTTATATTTATATACAGTTGTGGCAATAGCTAAATCCCTCAACTCACCTTCTGCTTTAATAAAGCAACTGTAAGTGCGAAGAGAGACATCTACTCACTGCTGTAATATCTGTTTTCTTGATGCATGCAACAAGAAGAAAATGTCTGTTATCATGATCATATTTGCCCAAATGTCATCCTCAGCCTGGGTAGCAGTATTATTCAGTAGTTAAAAACCTTCAACTATCATTCTTTCAGCATAACCAGCACTAAAGTCACAAATAACCATCGAGGCTGTTAAATCTAAACTGGTAGTTACTTGATTATCTTCTAAAAAGATTTAACAGATAACAGAAATAAGTAACATGAGCCACAATCTGCAGTCCCTAAAGGATTTTCCAGTAACCACGCTGGCAAAATCGTCTATTACACGGGCATTTCTCACTGTGTCAGATGGTTTGTGTAAAACATGATGCAAGATTTATGCAACTGAACCGAGGGGTGTGCATTTTCATATGACTCCGCAAATCTTTATTCACATATTAAAAAAAAAAAAACAACAACACATAATATAGGGAATGCTCAATATTACTATCAAAATTAGCAGGTTGGTGATGATCATTTTCAGCGTGTGCAAGAGAGACTCTGCGGCACTAATGCTTATCTCATACACAGTGACATGAAATGAGACCAACTCCAAAGATACCAGTTGGATAATGTCCCCAAGTCAAACGGTGGAGCTCCAGCTCCCTTTTGTTACTCCATTTAATTCCCATGGAATTACATCAACCTTGAAGGCAGGACTCCAGAACCTGTCTTATAACACATTATCTTAATTACAGCTTTCATTTCATCCTGCCTATACATGAAAGATAAATGAATTCCCCTCCTTTAATTAGTTTTAATAGGGGATGGCGGCACAAAACTGTAGCATCTGGGTGTTTAGCACATTCAATTACTCTGTCGCGCAAACAAAAAGTTTGAGGTGCACGTGGGGCAGTGATGTTCAAATCTCATTCAATTAACCTGTTAATGTGTGCCGCGAAACGCTGTTTGGTGATGAGCCAAACCGATGCTTACCCAAGCTGCTCCATCAATCCTTTTAATTGAATACACACAGTCCAGTAGCCAGAGGAAACTTCTTAGACGGGGATTTGATTTCCCTTGAGGTTTCGTTAATCAAAGCGAATGATAATGGAAAAAAAAACTTGTAAATGTTATCAATAATTATGTTTTGCATTTACTTTTTATGTAAGTAAGTGGGATTTCTGGGAGAAAATAACAAGCTAATTGAATTTTGTGTCGTTGAGGAAGATTCACTGTATCTTTCTGACGCAAAGTGTTTGTTTTTTGTTTTTTTTTACTTATGCAGGAAATGCATTTGTTCATCTGCAAATGAGACTACAGGATTACAGTTAGACATCATTGAACTTTTGGGCCAAAGAGGTTGAGGGATATATATAAAGGGGGAGCACGTGATGGGCCACGGGTGGGCATGGCATCCCAAAGAATATACGTTCTTTAATCACTGTTAGGTTTATTTTTACTCACAGAGCGCTGGAGCCTTTCCTAGAATTCAGTTGGCGGAGGACAAAGACTCTCTGGGAAAATCGCCAGTCCATCTCTGGGGCTAACTCAAACAGACAGAGTCACTCACTCTCACATACGTACCTCTTAGCTATTTAGAGCCCTCAGTCCGGGTAAATGTATGTCTTTGGACTGAGGGCAGAATATCCACAAGAACAGCTGAAACTCCCCTGAAGGCTCGTAGACTGGGCACACACACTTCACTCCTGGTGGCTAACAGCTACTTACTACATTACCATACCAAAGCCTTAAACATACACGATTTTAATCGAATAAAACAGAAAAACAAGAGAAGACAAGTCTCTCAGAATGGAGCCAGCCACTCTCTGCAGGATAAATGACTTATGTAATCTTTGTAGCCAGAGGCGTATTATAGTGCTTACCACAATTAAGCTTTTGCAATCTAGAGAACCATCACACTGGCTGTGTGGTCTTTAATTTAAGGCCACATTGACGACCTATAAGAAAAATATTTCGTTGGCTTTTCAACAATATGCTTGATCTTGCAAATGTGGCGCATAAACGCATAAATGTGATGATTCATTAACTTGGAAAGAAGGATGCCTCTGAACAAAATCCAAGCACCTGCTGTGTTTGACTCTGCAAGATGAGCATGTAGCGATGTGATTGTGTACAATATTTAGTGATGTATAAATAGAATTTCTAAGACACGGGGTTTATTTCTTGGTAGCTTAAGTTGTCTATGGTTTCAACTGGTTGACCCTTACCCCGTCTTTAGAGCAGATAATCAGTTAAGCCCCTGTGAACTCTGCTGACACGTCAAGTCTGACGGGTGTGGAGAGCTGTCATATGATATAGGTGTGCCACCTCTCCAGTCACATCACCTTCATCTTGATTCATTTGCTTTATGATACAACAAAAGGTCTCCTATAAAAAATGCGTTTTACCTAAGAGCTTCTCAGTCTTTATTTGGTTCTGATTCAGTAAAAGCATCTCGTAATCAGAAACAGCGAGGATCAGTGATTACTAATCACAGTCCAACGTGCCTCGCTGCACCTTTCATAAGGATAATTGTAGTAGCATGTGTAACGCCATTAAGCTAATGAAAATGATTGATTTGGCGACTATTGGTGATCACGCATTTAACGAAGCAGTAAGGACGAATCAAAAACGCAGAGAATCTGTCAGGTTTTCATTCAAAGTACTTCAGCGGTGTGCTTTCCATCCAAGCCAGTAATTCACATCAGCAGTAGGTGGGGGCTCCATAGTAAGGAGTGAGTGAGTAACAGAAAATAAACTGTAAAAATCACTGAAGTAAATGGGAAGGCAGTACTGTGATTTTCTGGGGGAAAAAAATACTCAGACCTTATGTTTGGAGCTTTACAGAGCTTCAGACAACAAAGTCATAAAAGGACGTCATAAAAGTGATAATCTACCTGAAATCTTGCAGTCTCTAACGCTCGTCCACTGTAGGCATAAAACACTGTCGATAATGTTGTCGTTGATGGAAAATGGTTGCTCTTGTCAGCTTGACTTTACATAATATTGCACATGAAATTACAAAATCCACAATGCAGAAACTTTAATCAGCGCACTCCTGCAGGATAATCTTCTTCTCTCACCATTTTTTCTGTTGTTGTTTTTATTATTATCATTATTACTAACATGCTGAGTAATATCCAAACTCCTGCCAAATACTGCACACTGTACCTCCTTGTTCCTTTTCTTTATTTCTCCCTCGAGACAAATATAAGCATATGTAGTCACAAGATACTTTTACAGCTAACAACAGGGGCTGGAAACAGAAATTGTATTTTGCTACGTTTTCACATAACGAATGAATATGAACATTTCCAACACAGGCAGAAGAATGGAAGGTGGATAAGTGGATTATGCTGCAGGAGTTTTTTAGACCATGAAAAGTTAGTAACCTCTGGAATCTGTGCAACTGCTAGAAAGTTTCTGCTTTTTTTAAAAAGAATAATCCAGAATCTGCCACTTTTGACGAAAATCTTTCAAGTCTACAGGGGGTGAGTCTTTTATCTGACTACAAATGCAAGGAAAGCCCCGTCAGTCTATCTTTCTGCACGTCTGTCTGTTCCTCGTTTATCCTGACAACCATTCATCCTATCGACTTCACACCTGGCGGGCATCCTGCTGCGGACCCAAGGACGCGCAGTGTCAAGTGTGAAATTGTTTACATGGGCGTCTCTCAAGATAGCTGCACGCCAGAGTCCGAGCAACCAGCCCGTTCTGAACGCATTTTAAAGAGGCACTGCTCTAATGCTGAGAGAATACGATTAGGGAGGAGCATCGCTTTAAGGAAGTTCAAATAATCCTGTGAGAAGTCTGATTTGATAGATAAAAAGGTACCTACAGTGCATTTCATATTTTTTGCGTTACTATCAGCCAGCTGACACCATATGAGAACTCCTGTTACTCGCAAATGTCAAGATGAAGACATTTTTTTTCTTGGTTCCACAGGTTGCGCTTTTTTTCCCCCTTTTTTTAAAGCCTTCTCTATCAACCATCACTTCAGGCTTGACTTGCTTTTCAGTTCTGTGATTTTCTCATTTGTCAGAGAGCATTCACTGTTCACACTTTCACTGAATGATTCATACCGAGTGACAATTAGCACAGCATAAGTACCCACTTTTATTTTACCATCTTGGAGAAGGAAGTGAGCCAGATGACGAGTCTCACAAGAGGGCGACTACTGCAAAGTGCAGATTTGAGTATATGAGACAAATCTGCAAAGACTACAAGCAATATTGTCTTGTTGATATGAAATTTGATTACGTGGATGACCTGAAAACAGCCTCCATTCAAAGAGACCTTAAAAATAAGTTGGTTGCCAAAATCTTTCCACTTAAAAGGGATAGTTTCATCTATAGACCCAATGAGGAGAGTAGTCTTACTGGGTTGTCATTAACTATAATATTTCTACGCAAATACATCTGCTATTATATTTTATGGGACAGTTGAAGTGAAAAAGGGCACTTTTTCATATTATACATCACACTGTTCTTGTTGTATGTGTAGGAAAAGTAGTTACTGTTCTTTTTTTGTTAGCCCAGAGCTAAATAGACAAACTGTCCTCAGTATTTCGACTTCTGCTTGTAATATGTTTGGAAAGGCTCCAGATCCCCATGACCCCGAAGAAGCATAATGCGGTGAATTAATTAGTTAATGCTACTCTGATGAGAAAAAAAACACTGACGAGGAGTGAAGTATGGCACAGAGGTACAGAGCCGAGGATTCTGGGGCACTGTGATGTAATGCTTTACCTCCTGAATGTGGTTTGTGTCTAATTCAGTTTGGATTTTACTTTCCGCAGGGCAGTGCCCATGTCATAAATCTAATAACATACCTGACGTCCCATCTCCAACATCTAAGGTAGGTTCCTTATCTCACTCTGATAAAGGAGAAGTAATATCGGATCCATTTTATCGTCAAATTTCCCATCTTGGCAGTTCAGTTGTTGAACCGCAGCTAAATAACGAAATAAAAAAAGAATAGAATAAGATACTTTTTCATGATAGATGTTCAGACCAGGATCCTCTGCACGTAATTTTCCCAAGACACTCCTTGGAAATGGAGAAAAACATTATTATTTCATTACTCCACAAATTGGACCCCCTGAGAAACAGTTAAGGATCCTTCAGGATCTTCAGACCCTCTTTACACTTCAAAAATAACCTGAATTTATGAGCATACAATTTCCTGTAATCATGGCATCTTAGAAGCGGGAAGGCTGTTTTCATGACAGCTTTCTCCATCCTCTACCCCTACCAGCATTATGCATGCACATTTGTAACGTAATTTAGATGAAGGGGCAGATATGGTAACAATCACTGTGTCATCTGGTCACAAGGTTGCTACGCTATATGTGGTTCAATTGTATGCACATAATTTGGATGGGTGGTATATCTGCATTTGCAATCAAATTGGCCTGATACCCACAGCAAAGCAGTGAGAAGTTATTTTAGTTAAATCTGTCATTCAAAAGTTTGGGACCTTTCTGTAACTGAGAAATTTTGGGATAGTTTGCTCTTCACACTTTAAAATAAAACTTGCACAGAAGAGCAAAAGGCAGATGTGACATTAATGCTGTGGATTAAATGAGATAACAGAATAAAGCAAAAAAAAAAACAAGATCACTGTCTGTGT
>JAOXYL010000059.1:6235172-6256100 GCA_028564955.1 Terapon puta
TCATGTTTCATAGTTAATTAGGGTTAGTGATGGCAGGAGAACCAGCATTAATGACGGATTTGTTCCATTTAGGTGCCCCTGTTGTGAGCCGGGAGCATAATGAGACACATGATTCACATTATTAGTTATGACTGTTGGTGCTGTGTGGTGCCTTCCTGTAGATTTTAAAACACACCTACAGTGTTCATCTTACTCTGAAAGATTTCAAAGCAGTGCTGTGTATTTTCCAGCTTTGTTGTCTATAAGCTCTTTTTAGTCCAATTGATGCAGTTCTCCCCCCAAAAAAAACATTTAATCTAACTTAAATGATCAATTTGTTTTCTGTGGGTCTATAAACCAACAACACCAAATACATTTTTTCCTCTTTTACGACCAGTGTCCTAGCTGAATTTTTTATTTCAAATGGCTTTTAGGTTAATTAAACCCATAAAGGTTTGATAGTAACCGGGCCATCTTTTTGCTTTAGACCATGCATGAATGCACACATGAATACTTCGCCTACATATGTATAAAAATCTGACTGTATTATTCTCATTATCCTACAGTTTCATTCGCTCTTCACGTAAACATGCACTAGTTTCATGAGAGTTTGACCTCTAAATGTGTAAAGTTCAGACACCTTGGACAACAACATAACAAATCCTATTACACTTAATTCCCGCGTTAACTACACGTCAAGTTATCTTCTAAAGCTCCCGGTGTGAGTGTTTGTTGATACACTGAACCAGTAATTACAGGCAGAACTTAAAGCATCCAGCAAAATCAGGGGTAAATAATTCTAATTATAATAATAATAAAAAAAAAGATATACAGTAAGCAGGAACAACTAACATAACAAAAAAAAGGCACCAGGTTCTAGTGGTTGTACAAAAAAAGAGTAATGCTGACAGCTTGGCAACAGTCCTGTCCATCGTCCTGACTGACAGCCAGAAGCTGAGCTTGCATTTCATGACCTCATTAAGATGATCTGTGTCAGCGTGGCTTCAAAAGAGGTAGAAATAATGTCTGGCTTTATATACAGTCCCTGTACCTATCAGGTATACTACTGTGCAGATTTAATACTTGATTTAATTTGCGGTAATGCAATGCAGAACAATTGGCAATAGCCTCCTCACCTTTGAGTAATGAAATATCATTTTTTTCTGGAACATAAATGGCAACTCAATTTACACTGAGCTGAATTAGCTGTAATTGCTTTGTAGCTATTGTGTCCTCCAGGTATTAGTCCTTTGCATTTTTTAAAAATTCTTTTGTCCCAACATAACATTATCTAATAATGTCCTTTTTAATGTCAGTGGGAAATCACTACCAGGAATTCAATAACCTTATCCTTCCTGTGTTAAGCCTGCTGGTCCCCATTCCAATGAGAACAATAAACCCTGCCAGTCGTGAATAGAGGTCAAGGGAGGGGGGGTTGACTTTGCCATGCACACAATAAAAGCATACGTGCATGTAGGGAACTTAATAAGTTGAGAACATCCAGACTTATGTAACGTATGTATATTTCAGTAAGCATTTCACTGTATTCTGTAATCGCTTGAGTGAATTATCCTTATACATATTTTCATCCTGTCTAAGCTACTACAAACCATAACTTTATCTCTTGTAAGGTTTTGAATAGATAAAAGATGTTGATACATTTTCAGGTCCTGGACCAAAAAAGTATTTTGATACAAAACTGTCTAAATACATTATAAAATAGAAGCAGAGTTGGCATTCCTAAAGAGCGAGACAATTACCGTGTTGCTCCATTACTGCTGTCAAGAACACTTTGCCCATTAGATATCTTAGCAGTGGATTTCTATCACCCTGTCTAACTTGAAAATACCTGTGAAAACAGAGGACTTAATTTTGATAATCTTTTCTCAGGGGAAAATAAAATGCGTCCACAGAAAATGTGACTACTCTACTGATCAGAAAGGGCCATCTAGTGGACACAAATGACAATTTAGCATGTTCATATTGTTTTTTCTTTCCATGCAAACTGTAAGGAAAGGCCTGAAAAAATCAAATAAAGCCTTCATTTGCTTTTAATGCAGACGCACAGTTTTGTTGACATTATAATGTGTTGAAAGCTCAAATAAAGTGTTCATGTGAGTCTCTAATGTGGACTGACTGCTGTCACGTGTTTCCTTTGCTTGGCCAGTAGAGGCCCCTCTCATTCCAGGTCAAGCAGAAGTCAGTGCATTTGAACAGTGTATGTGATTGGGGAATGTAAACATTTTCAAAAAACAGGTATTTAGTCTCCACCACAGGTCAGGAAGTGTCTATTACAGAATTTCCCAAAATGCCTTGTTTATACTTTGGATTTAGCAGCAAGATTAAGAATCAGCGCATACAAACATTTTATTATTCTGTCACTTTTATTTAAAAAAAAAAGATGTGTCTTGTACTTGACTGCACAATGTAGTACCCTTAAGCAGGTATGATCAAGTCAAACCTTAAGTCATCCTTTTCACAACCATGGGAGGTCAAAGTTCAATAAAATTACACCAATTCCGAAATGGCAATACTGAAGCAAAGTAAAACCAGCTTACAATTTTGTACCATGTGTATTACAGGAAGGTTGACGCTGTGAAAGAATCAATATATAGGATATTAACATATGTACTATTTATCCCTTCACATATTTACAATATATACATCTTTTTTACATGTACAAATATATATTCACACACTTATATACAGACACTTGAGTCTACATCACAATAATTATAGCTTTAAATCTGAAACGAATAACATGCTTCCCAGAAGCATTTAAGAGCTTGAATGTCCTAGACATTGTAGATTAAACCAATGGTAATACAATATTATTAAAGATAATAATTATCATAATATACAGGTTTAGCAACATCAAGGTAAATAAAATCCTAATCCTAAGGATATTGGCAGGATGATTAATTTCCCATTGAGTAATCATGCTCAGCACCTATAAGATGTCCTCTTCTGTCATTGTGCAAGTACAGAGGAGCAAAAAAAAAAAAAAGAAACATAATTTCTTTCTTCTCTGGATATAAAATGGAAACTGTGCTTTAGTTCTGGGGTCCTGTCTGTGCCTTGTGTCTGCGTGTTAGCAATGACTCAAAGGCTCAATCTTGATCTCAAGGCTGAGCAGACACAAAAAGGCAAAGAGTTTCAGATTTTGGTCTCTGGGCCGTCTGTGATTAGTGGCTGAAAGGAGTTGCGTATTCGAGCAGCTTCTGCAGCACAAAGGTGACCAAAGGCTTTGTTGTACCAATCTGGAGCTCTTCCCCTGGAACCAAAACAGTATATTTAATATACTATTGCATATACACACAATCATTAAGTTTGAGATATCTGAACAAGAAAACTAAAATCATGCAAAAGAATGCATTTTTCTAATTTATGAGTATAAGACAGAACCTTTTAAGCATAGAAGTTTTAAAGAGAAAATGTTTTTGTAAGATACTTGTGGGACTTACTTCAAGTCCACTCTGCAGATGTGAGTTAGTCTGGATTTTCCTGAACCGCAGGGCTCGAGCAGATAGTTGGACTCCAGGACTATAGCTCGTACCCCTCCAACAGGGGGACAATCCTCGAGCTCTACAGACACAGAAACCAGGGAGCAGGCGCCTTTTGGCAGGTCTGTCCTCCATGACCTTGAACAAACAGAGAGAGAGAGTGAGTTTGTACCTAAAAAGAAAAATTATGGCTTCTTCAATAAAGAGGATGGTATGTCGTTAAGTGGTTTCTTTTCATTGGCACTCACCTGAGAACTACAAAGTCCCTGCTGGGATGAGGGGGCATGCGATTGAGGACATACTGAAACACCTCAGTCTGTTTGTCCAGTGTCTCACACACTTTCCACTGCAGCAGGTCCACGTCCCACAGGTGGCGCTCTCGCAGCACACGGTTCAACACTACAGATGGTGGTGCTTCCACCTCCACAGACACTCGCCAGCGTCTCAAAGGGTTCCCGTCTCCCACCTGGATGGGTGACACAGACCAAAACCATCATGTTAACTTGGGGTATCAAGTTTTGCAAGCTGTGTTTTTATTATTGATTTTATACTGTTACCTTCCTAATTTAATAAGTGACACTTTCTTTTTGCACTGTGATATCTTAAAAGAACTGATTAAATTAACTCCCACAAGGAAGAACACCAACCTTCTTATAGTAGAGCTCCGTGTTATCAGAGCTGTTGCAGGACACCCAGTATTTGGACTTTTCTCTGGCCTCTTTGAGCAGGTTCTGAAGCCTCCCCTCCATATGAGTTTGGTACGTTCCATCATCATCTTCCAGCTGCTTGCACAGCTCGTCAATTGTCGGTGCATGCAAGTCAGCCTCCACGTAGGAATTACGCGACTGAGTAACCATCTCATGAGGGATCTAATGGGTGTATAAAAGCATGAGGTAAGACTCACAGGCAAATATAGACAGAGGAAGCCTGTGGATATTGCATCCAGGCTTGAAATTCTTGCATCATTTCAACTACAGGTTCTTGTACCTCAAAGAGACGATTGCACTCTATGATCATATGAGCGAGGCCCTGTGTTGCTGCTAAGTTTTCATTGAGATCCTTCTGGTCCGGTCTGCCAGTAGCGTACTTCTTCTGCATGGCCCTGGGGATTATGGGGAGAGAAACCCTATTAGGCCGGTAGAGTCCTTAGGTCAACGCCCCCCACGAAATGCACTATATAAACCCTTCCTCCGCTCTGCAGGAAACCCTTTTGATCCCTTGAGCAACAATTTCAACATGGTAAATTAGAGAGCTTTGCTTTGTTTGTACACAGCATGATCTCATAAAACACTGAGCTTTAAAAAGAGTGCCACGTCCTTTCAAAAACTGGCCCAGAAAGAGAGTAATCTACTGCACCCCTGAGGGCTGAGCAAACTCTGTAACCCATTTTATTTCTATCTTTATGGAGTCATAGGTGAAGGTAATCATGCAGCAGTTAATAGAAAACATGTACGTCTTGTTCGTTAGTTTATTGGTGGGCAACTGTCAGACTAGAAGACACGAGAGAAGAAGTACCTTGGTGAGAGATTGTCTTTCTTGAGTATGTTGAGATGAAAGAGGGAAGGGGCAAGGCACACCGCAATGTTCATGGGTGTCATCTGATTCTCCTCCACAGAGGAAGTGACATCACTGAGGAAACAGAGCAGCGTCTGCAGCACCTCTCGGTTTTCATCTGACATCAACATGATGGCTGCCTGCACAGCTTGCAACCTTTGGTCCTTCGGCACGTCTACAAATTTCAGAGAAGTGATATCTATTTATTTCTGCTTTACAGACACGGTGATGGAAGAGTGAAAGGCAATCACGGACTGTCAAAGGTAATTTACTGGATGTGAAATTGCATCCTCACGCAGCCACATGTACTCATGTTAGGTTCAGCTGCAATTTCACAGTGTTCTCCAAATCAAAGCAAAACTAACTGAGGTAATAAAATTCAAACTTGACACAGGAAAAAAAAAGAGATTTGTGTCCTTACATTGGTAGATGTGGAGGAAAGTTTCCCCCAGCTTACTGGTGAGCAGAGGCTCGGGTAGGTCCCTGAAGAACTGCTTCACCATGTCAGCCACATCGTAGGCAGACTGATCCTCATAGTTCACATTGTCTGGAGAGCCCTCGTTCATCTGCCTAAGAGCCTGAATTCGAGACTTCACCCCCGACTTACGAAAAAGACCCACCTGGAGACAATAGAGAAACTGAACGTTAACATGAGCCTGGCAGCTGACAGTAATACGTAACAACATTATACAGCAATTCCGCTCGCTGTTACTGTATCTGCCCACAACTCATGTCTGTGTCACTGTACACTGAAACCTTGCACTGCATTGTGTACATTAGACAACCACCTGTTACATCACATGTGAGAATGTATGTCACATGAAACCTGAGCGGATGTGAAAATATGGGGCTGACCTGGTCAAGACACTGGCTCCTCAGGTACCGCAGGGCCTGCTGCAGGCCGAGGGGCAACGGTTGACCAGAGCGCTGCACGTGCACTATGAGTGGCACGCCGAACACATTCTTATCCTTATAGTCTGGTACCTTCATTCTCTTCATGAACTTTGGCACAGACCTACGAGAGACAACAACATACGCCACGTAAGCCAAAGGGTATCTGGTTACAGTATTTATTTAAGGTCTAACATTATTAGACAGACACACAAATGACCAAACTTATATATAAATGTGAGCATATACAGGGTATCAGTTCAAATAAATGTAATAAAACATGCTTTAACTGATAGAGAAAAGATATCTTTTATTTAACAAATTTGATGTTAAAAGGTGAGGTTAAAATGACACTTACCAAGTCCAGCCATGCTTGTTGGACATGGAGTACTTCTCCATGATTGCAGTGAGACGCAGCAGAGAAAACTTCTGCAGCAAACTGAGCTGGCCTGCTGACTGGTTGGTAATTTGCAGGGATGCTACTGAGTGACTGATGCGATTAGATATCTGAAAGCTGGGCCATCGTAACCTAGTGACATAACAGATGAAACAGCAATGAAACATGTTTTTTTACTTTGTTCACAGACATCTTAAACTGGTGTAATTTCAAATATTTCTGTACTTTCAATACACTGCCATGTCTCTTACCGATTGGGTCTTGTGAGCGAAGCACCTACTCCAGAGTCCCTCCTTTCCCTGAGCCTTGTAGATTCAGTCTCAGCAAGAGATACTCTGTCTCTGTCCCCAGAACTTGGTGTGGTCTGGCTTTCTGTGACAGAATTCCCCTCAAAGTCCAACGTAATCTGACTGGACGACTGGAGGCCTACCGTATCTTCCCTCTCACCGTCCACCTGCGCCAGACCTTCTCCGCCAGGCAACATGTTCTTAGACCAGTGGTCCACTATCTGCTGTAGACCGTTGACATGCAGCAAGATATCATCCAGGTGAGGGAACAGGTCCTCTTTCTCCAGGTCTATCAGGTCTCCTGTGCTGGCATACAGATGCGAGCCGGGAACATTATCGTACACGCTGATGCGGCTGCCTCTGGTGCAGCACTGGGTGACAGGCCTGGATTCCTTCCTGCATGAGATCAGAGGGGAGTCCAGGTGCATGCTGCCTGTGTGCCAGTTAATGGAGGCCCCATTGGTTGGGGACAGGCTCTCTATGGACAGTGCTTTGGGGAAGGTTCCTGGCTTGTGGTCTTTGGGAATATGGACCACAAGGTCTTCATAGGAGCAGAATTCATTCTTGCGGTTTTGCTCTGCGACTTTATTCACCTGGGTGCCTGAGAAGATGTCTATGTCCTCCAAATACATACCACTGCGCTTGTGGTCAGCCCGGTGAGGCTTACGCTCTTTCAGGCTGGGTGTGCTGACAGCGCTGCCGCTAGAATGGCTGCTACCCTCACTGCTGGACTGGGATGGCAACGCTTTGTTGGACAGTGTTTCTGGAGCTCCGCCATCTCCATTTACGATCTCTACGCACCGCAGAGTCTTCAGTGCCTGTGCCTCCTGCTGCAGCACTGGAGAGCTGATGACCAACGTTTTACGACCCCTTCCCAGAGTTCCCCGGGAGCGTAGTGTCTCCATGCGCTTCAGGAAGTCTTTGGCACGGATACGGCTAGTCTTGCTGTGCTTATCAGTCAGCGAGCCGTAGTGAGATATTTCTTTGGGTAGGTGAGGCATTGAGAGCGAAGTAGAGTCTGGCATTGCTGCAGAATCTAAGAAAGTGCGGTTGGAGCAGTCAGAGTCCTCTGTGCTGAGGCCCCTGTGACCACTGCCCCCGCTGCTCTCGCTGTGCAAAGAGGAGATCTCCGGCTCACTGAGGTCCGTCAGAACACTCTCGCTGCTGGTGGTGGTTCTCAGAGGCACGCCGTCCCTGGAGGGCTGACCTTCTCTGTGGTTTCCCAGCAGACAATCAATGTCCTGTAACCTGGACCAGCGCCGGCTGCTCCACTCAAAGGTCCATTTGTCGCTGATAGCAAACAGGTCTTCTTCATCAGAGTCTTCACTCTGGTGGAAGGCAGATGAAATATTTCTATTTAGGTCTATAAAAAGATATTCATAGCTACGCAATCAAACCCAATAAAAAATAGCATTCAGACACACAGTCCTTATTACCATACATAGTATGTGAATAGAAGAGAAGCTGATATCAAACTAACCTGTACTGCCTTTGCATGTATTTCAAATATTGCTTACTCTACAAAAGGTATTTTTTCCTCTTTGTGTTGTGTACAGAAAAATATGTAAAACATCAGGTGGCTTGAGAGGGAAAACGTGGAGTATATGGCACACGCACTTCATCTATGCCACATGGAGCCGTCAGGAATAGGGAACGGAGGAAATAACTGGAGGATGTGTCTGCTCAGACTTAATAACATCATTCAATCAGCCAACGGTGATATCATACCAGACAAATGATTCCTTTGACTTGAAGACTTTTCCATAAATAGACTAAGGAAAGAAAAAAATTACTACTATAAGCCAGCAGGCAGCATGCCCAAGTTGGGACAGATAAAAGGTGATGATACTCAATATGCATGAATGTCACAGTGGGACAATCTCGAATATCAAAGAATCTAGGTTGAGGGGATGAAACCAGATTATACTTGTGTTGGTGCAGGAAGAATATGCATAACTTAAGGCAATGTTTGTAAGAAAATACTGCACTATGGAGGCACTAACTTTTGTCTTCTATTTCTTACAACTTTCAATTGTGATATTTGGGTCAAGGAAGTCTTTTGAGAGGCAAAAACACAACACATAACACAAAGTTTTATATTTCAAAATAGCCTATGCACAAAGAAAAAGCACAACACTCACTTAACCCTGAGCACTTGGTAGTTTTTTTTTAACCTGCTTAATCATCAGTGTTTGGGTGTGTGTGTTTTTCCAAAATGCATTTAGCCTTGAGTTGCACTTATGTGTTGTTGCATCTTTCATACAACAATCCACCTTAAAAGTCCAAATGCAGAGGCATAATTTTGATGAACAAGCCTGTAATGTAGCGTCAGCACTTACTTTCTTCTTAGGAAGGTTCACGTCAAGTTTCATAGAGGCACACTTGTTCAAGGTGTTGAGTCGCCTGAAAGAAAAACGGCATGAGGATGAGACCTGCTCTGAATGAACATGAGAAAACAAGAATAGCTTCCTAATGAGCGCTCCAGAAATACATCCCATTCTGTTTGCTGTTTAAGTGATAACAGGATATTCCGGTCTGGACATACATCCAGACGCTGAGGGAAATTCAGTTTGTCTTTGCCGCAATGCCCTAAACCTAATGAACGCCGGTAATTGTCAGTTACTCTGTTCTCTGTCTCTCAAGATTGGATCAAAGCGAATGAGGCTTGAAAGGTGGTCTGCACTGCAGTAGTTTGAAGAAAGGTTGATTTAAGGTAAACCAAAGAATTAGTCAAATTATAATAATCACAGCCTGCTCCATTCATATAGTCTTCACGCACATGCAGCAGTCTTTGATGTCACTTTGCACTTTTCATGCTCATCGTTTGAGTCCTCAGGGGTGATTCAGTCGTATTTGAAAAGACTTACAGAAAAACATGCCCTTTTTTGCTGGACTCAACAACAACAACATGACTTTGCCTTTGTAACACTGACGCAAATGTCAAAAATCTCAGAGGAGCAATAAAGCGTTTTCAATATTTGGAATCAGCCGCGCAGCCTTGGAGCATGTGCTTAGTGATTAGAGGTTTTGTGGGTGTGCAAACTGGGATATTTAAAGCAACAACACTAAAAACTGCACATGAACCGACAATAAGATGGAGGGGGAACGATGACGGCATGGCAAAATACACTCCAGCTCGCTGTGCTTTGGTTTGAGACAAAGAGGAACTCATTTGTGGTAAAATAATCACAAGCTTTAACAGCTCCAATAGTCTTTTTTTACAGATTGACAGTATTGTTCTGTGACAGTAAATACCCTCAGACGGAGGCTATAACTATCCCCCAGTGCTGGAGATGATAGAGGTTAGGCAAACAAAAAGTTCTCATGATTGTTACTGTAGATAGTGGGAGCCAAATGCAGAGAGGATTTCTAAGCTGGGGGGCCCTTTATTCCGCAGGCCTAAAGAGCTTTAAATGTGGTTTCTAAAATAGGAGGCTGCTTAGCCAGGGATCAGGGAGAGCACTCACATACATGAAATATCTATCAGTTTCAGTTCTATCAAAGACACCCACAGTATGTAGGGTGGTATTCATCTTTGCACACTGGGCTGTAATAGCGTAACTGACAACAAAGCCATCCTTATGTTACCATAGAGATGCCGGGAAGTCATGGGCACAATCACGTTGGAGGTGGAACTGTTTCCAATTGTCTCCTATTTATCCCGTGGCTAGTTTGGAATTTAGATGAGTTGCTTTAGGGTTGTTTAGAGTCACAGTATATTGAGCCGTGCAAGGCAACCCTCACGCTCCTCCTGCTTCCCTCTTGGGATGGTTACTGTGGCAACGCTGAAGTGCTGTTTTCATCTCGGCTTGAAAAAGTACATGAGCCGTCCTGCCCTATAAGGGACTTATGTGGAGCCACCAGTTGTTGGTTTAGTGCGCTTTTATACTCTTACTATGGAAAAAAAAACACACACACACACACACATCCGAAACTTCTCATGCAGTTACATCACAGAGAAGCTCAAACTCTTTGACAGAAGAAAGACAGTATCGAATTCTTGACAGAGGAACACACAAAAAAAGAGAAAATTAAAAAAAACTTCATGTTACACTTTTAAAATCATGAGATGTTAGATGTATTTTTACTTTAACGTTCATAAAGAGATTGTGACACAGCTTCACTTCCCTGAGGCAAGGAAATTGTCTGTGGTATTGACTTAGTTGACTCACGGATGAGCCACAGTCTTTTCAGCATCAATCAAACGTCTGGTTACCTGCACAGAGGCTCCACGAGATCTTTGTCCAAAAAGTCATGATCTCTTTTCACAGGAGTTATGTCAATAGGGAACTGGGAATCTGGACAAAGGAAAAAGCAAAAAAGAAAAAAAAATTAGAGAATGCGGCAGTGTTGAACTTCAGTACTTCTTCTACAGACGAGTGTTCATGAATAGGATAAATGGGTAGAAAGATCTGGAAACCACATTCTTTCCAGAAGTACATTGAAGGCTGGGAGACCATCAAACTTGTTTTGTATGTGATGCTAATGAGCAGAGACAGAATTTGCCCAAATAACAGCGCTCAGGCTTGTGCAGGCATTACGTCTTGCTCTGGGTATGGGCCTCCTCTTACATAACTTAAGAGACTGAATCCAGACCCTCTGAATCTAACATTCCTCCGCATTCATGTGAAGTCGTTAACTTTTTATGAAAAGCAGAAGCAGCCGCAAACGCTGAGCCCTCGACAAGGCTCAGTCTGTTCTTTAAGGGGGCCGACGCTCAGATACACTGTATACGCAAACAGATTTCATCATTAATGTCTTCCCTAATACACAAATCCCAGCTTCAGGGGTGAAACTGTTGTTATCTGCTTTGCACTCCAACAGCCATTATCAGTTCACATTACTTCATCTCTGTCCCAACCGTCCACATACTGTCAGCAAACAAATATATTGCACCGAAGCACTTCAAAAGTCTGGCCTTGACACAGAGATCTGAAGGAGAAGAGCTACTTTAAACTCTGATAAAACCCATTTCTTCCCATGACTTCAGTCCTTAAGCACAGAAGACATGTTTATGTAGTAACCGTAGCTTGGAAAAGATTAGACGTTAAAAGCGGCTGATGTTCCGCTTGTTTTTTGGCGTCTGGAGATCCGGCTGGAGCCCCTGCTCCCTCCGAGGCATCCTGAGGACAGTTGTGTAAATGAGGCTCACTATACAGCTCGTGAATACATGGTTTTGTGTACAGCGCTGGGAACAAGGGTGACAGACCAAATGACACTGTGTACCATTATTCACGCATCATCTTAAAAAGCCCACATTAAAGCCGTAGCAGTGTTTAGTTTCACCACAGATATAAAAACGCTAAAATAAAAATGCTGCTTTTGGTTTATTACAGAGGCTTTTTATTGGCAGGCTACTTCATTAATCTCTCTCTTTTAACCAAACAACATTTCCCCCCTTTGTGATGAATGCGTGTGGGAGTGAGTTACTGAGTGCTTTTATTACCTTCAAAGAGCTGAGCATACTGGGGAAATCCTGCCGCCCGCAGCCAGTCACACGCCTCTTTTGCCTCAATTTCTGAAACACAAGAAAGTTTGCATTTTAAAACAGAGGGGTAAAAAGTGGAACTCAATCATGACAGGTCATTTTCATTTTGACAAAAGCCGCTGGAGCCAAAAACACGCACCACACCTGGTATCCCACAAACACAACAGACTTTGGGATGGACAGACCTGAGCAATTTCAAAATTGAAACCTGATTAACTCTGATTATTCGGAGATAAGAGGGATGTGAAGATAACCCTGCCGGTCAGTCTGTCCGGGTGGGGTTGTCACATGAAATGGCACGGGGCTTTACATAACCATCTGTCATCTTTTTACTATCAAAGGCGACGTAGATAAGAGGCGAAAGACGTTCAAAGAAGTTGGAAACAGGCAGAAAGTCAGCCTCACCATTCACTGCATACAGGAGATAAAACATTAAACACATTTTAAGATGACAGCTCAGTGAATAGAATGATAGAAAACTACCAAACAGGTTCAAAATGATCATCATCAGAGCCCTCTGTGAATTCTTTGGCAAAGTCAATGCAAGCTCTTCCATTGACTTTCCGATAAAAACAGCAGTCGGGATCACGAGCGGCTCCTGATGACCTACAGAGTGAGCTGTCTGCAGGCTTCGGAGCCGCTGGTGACAAGGAGAGGAAACAGACCGTTGGCACCTTTCCATTAATGCTAACAGAGTCGGGTGCCATTTACCGCCTGAGTGAGACAAACCCTCTGACACACCAGTGCTACTGTATACAGCCTGCTTTTGTGTTTGATAAATAACTAAAGAAAGGCACCAGAATGCATGTAGTAAATATTTTGCACATACTAAATTGACATATAGGGAAACAGTATATTCTTTTTTTCAAATCTTACAACAATAAGGTCAAATGTATTATTTTCCTTCACATCACAATAAACGTAAAACTGACAGCAATGATATCAATTATTTAGATAGTTACAAAGGTGAATATATGGTGGTTCCTGCAACTTAATATCTTGGAAACTGTGGTGACTATTTTTCATTTTGTTAATGAAACAACAAATCAGTTCATTGAGGAAATAACTGAAGTATTAAGTGATGGTAAAAATAAGTGTTTGCTGCACCCCTAAATAAAATAATCTCATTTAAAAATCTGAAAATATGACTAGTATATTCTGCAGCAAAATAAACAAACAATAACTTTATTGTCATCCTAATTCCCTAATGGTGGCGTTATTGAGGACAGAAATCATGATGCGAAATGATATATATCACACACAAAATACAGCACAGACATTAAATCCAATGTGAAAATATTCTTACCAGTTCCAGCTAATAATATCCCCTCTTGTTCTCATACAGACGCCTGTGATTCAGCCAGCTTTCCACGACGTGAAGAGCATAAACATCACATCCAAGAAAAGTTAAGCTGCACCCGAAAGGGCAACAAACAACTCTCCCCTCACACATCTGAGGTCTCCGTTCCACTTCCCGTCTGCGCCTGTCACACTATGGCTGAAACACGAACCGCGGCCATTCATCACACAATACTGCGTAATTACAGCGACCGTAACCTTGCAATGACGATACTGCTATCATCTGTTTTTTTCCAGAAGTGTTGATACAGGACTCACCTCTGTGGCTGTGTCACTGAGAAAAAAAAAAAAATCAATGAAAAGTGACTTTGGTCTCCAGACTGACCAACAACTGAATAAATATTAACAGCTCCCTGTGTCCTTGGATGACAACAAAAAAAAAGTACTACTGTTTACTCCCCTTAGCAGCAGTTGAGTCAACATGTGTGTGTGCTGCCAGGAGCCTCTCTGCTCTGTTCCCACCTGTATCACCGGGAGCTGAAGGCTTTCTGTTCAGCCAAGGCTTCCCTCCCAGGTGGATAATATCGGGCCGGTATTATTCGGCCGCGGCCACATAGTGAGTGCGCTGCCAGGTCCTCTTGTGTCCCGCAGCCACAGGTTGGACCACTGGGAGCAAGTAACATGAGCTGGGAATTCCTCT
Source organism: Terapon puta (assembly GCA_028564955.1). Taxonomy (NCBI): domain Eukaryota; kingdom Metazoa; phylum Chordata; class Actinopteri; order Centrarchiformes; family Terapontidae; genus Terapon; species Terapon puta. Next base: position 6,249,271 of record JAOXYL010000059.1, read on the forward strand.
GTGTTTGGCATTCTGTAACACGATACCGAGACATTCTGTCCTCTCATCCTCTCTCTAAGGAAATCTCTTGTGGATAAAAGGCTGGGCGGGCATCGTGCCAGTGAATGAGAACTTGTGTTTGCTCTCCACGACCCGCAGCTTTAAAACTGTGTACAGTATAAAATTACAGTTTCACAATGAGATAAAAAAAAAAGAAAAAAAAAAAACAAACCCAGTTTGGCTGTGACACAATGGTGCCAGAGTGTCAAAAGCTAAAGTATCCGTGGCAAAGGCGATTCTTCCCTTTACAGTTTGCTTTATGCAACGTTTTCCTATAATAAGGAGCACCGGTTATGCAATTCATTGCTGAGATATGACATGTTACAAAGTGCCGTGGGGAAAGAAAAAAATACACTGCAGTTGGACAGTGCACAGACACAAGCGCCGCCAAAACTTTGACAGGTTTAAAGGCTCGTTCGCATTCCACATACCCAAGCTACATGGGTGAAAACATTTGAGGATTTTATGAAATGCTTTGTTTTGTCTTGAGCTGCATCTGTCTGACAGCAGATCTTCGTGACAAAGAGTAATCCTTTTCCCTTCATATGCTCGTGGAAGACAAAAACAACGCGGGATTCATTCATTCGGGCTTATTGTGAATTAAAAAAAAAAAACAAGCCATTATCATCACACAACCGCAGGCCTTAATATGTCTGCTCCCTTAAAATCCTTCAATCAGCCAACACTATACTTTATTTCCGGTAATAAATCATTGTGTACTTACGGGATATTTTCATCATACAGCCCGGGTCGTTCATATATCCGTCAAGACTTAAGAGTGTCTCTCGACGTGTCAGAGCATCTTCATTCCCACGCTGAGCCGCATTCCTGCTCTCTCCGAGCACAGCTTGCAGTTTGAACTCCAGATCCACAGCTCCCTCTTTCCCCTTTCTCTTTCCATCTACCCCCAACCACCATGTGCCTGTCCCAACACTAAATCTCTCCTTCAACCCACCCCTTTCTATGGCAGGCTCCCTAACGTTCACCCCCACCTCTCCTTCCCCCGCAGCTCCTTGTGCCCGACCCTCCTACCCAGCTCTGCCCACGACAACTCTTTTATACCCAACTCAGCACATTTTTGGCAGAGATCTAAGCCGCGGCCAAACAGCGAGCGTTGCCTCAGAGTTCTGGGACTCCTTTTACATTTCGAGGCACTGTTTTCATAATTTACGACCGCTTCCTGGTGTAGTTCTTTGTTTTCGGCCGTTTTTGGCCAGATTGCATGATGTCAGCTTTTACAATCTTTCAACGTTTCGTCCGAGAAGCGTTAAGGCTGTGGGAAATGTTTCATTTAAACAAACAAAAGGGAGGCATGGCTTTGCAGAGTCCAGATGTTCTACCAGCAGGTCAAACGAAACGGAAAAAACGTAGGCAGCTGAACTGAGGGGAAAACCGTGACATAAACTGTCAGCAATCAGCGGCAGTGAATCATGCTGAGGCACTCGGCTCACAAGACTCCACGCCGATATGCTCGTCTGTTTCACCTCCGTCTCAGCCTCCTTTGTCTGAGGCACAAATCAATGAATGAGCACATTCGTGTGATCCCTGTCATCTGAGACAACAGCGGCGTTGCCAACAGCGTGTCACTTACACAAAACAAAGAATAATTATTTCACGGCTACCTGAAAAGATGTCCTTACATGTAATGGATAAAAGGAAGGTAACCGCAAAGAAACAAGGACTGATTGCGGTTATATCTAACAAATTAGATACTTTTATGTTATTTATTTCTTATCGTATCTAAAACCAAATCTAAAATGCCTTGCCTTGTTTTGCCATCTATCCAAGCTGATGGTTTTGATTTGTTGAGAAGAAGAAAAAGATGTCGAAATATAATAAACTATGAAAAATAAGAGAAATACGATTGGGGGAAAAAATAACTAAAGCAGACACTCTTATGAATATCATCCATGTGGATTTAGTGAGCAGGTCTGCCAAGTGAATACATTATGATGGGCTGGTAATCTTTATATTATTGCAGTGTCTGCTCCCCTTATTTGGCAAAGTGGAATCCATCTGTTTTAGAAGAAATCCGTTTTCATCTTTCCACCTTTTATCTATTTTACAGTCCTGTTTTAGGTTATATTAGAAAAGGTGAGATCACAAAAAAGAATCTATGATGTAAAAGGAAAATCTATTAGTTTAAATCTCTGGATAAAATGACCGGCACTGCCAATTACTGGGAATTGCCGTGGCACTACGATTACGTAACATCACATCCATCCATAATTTCCTACTGCGTAAGTAGAACTCCATGTGTAGCCCGCCTCTACTGTGCCTGCTGCTTCGTGATGTTTCCGCCATTTCCTCTTGTAAAACACAACTCCTCTGACCTACTGGGGCCGCGACCGGGCGCAGAACTGCGGGCCCAGACAGAGTGACGAAGGCAGTCCACTTGAGTCGCCTTAACAAAACCATTTAACAATAAATACACATGTCAGAGCGTTAAAAGCACTCAAAACCAAACTGCTTAAATTTATAAGCGTTAACTGCGTAGACCCTGACAAATGTGTAAGTCCATTCCTCCCCCACGCTGCACCGCAGCAGAAACAACTGAATGAATCAGCCAGGCGAGCCAGCCGACTATATCCATCAAAAGACACACAGACTGTAACTGAGCGCGGAGATTGTCTGTATCAAAAACACCTGGAGAGAGACAGAGGGAGCCAGCAAAAATTGAAAAAAAAGAAAAAAAAGATTCCACGAACTGGCTGGCTGGCTGGCGGAGAGGTGTCGTCACACTGGGAGGCATGGAGGAGAGGCCTCTCTTCCCCTTTATGATGCTAATTGCATACAGACACCCACTCACAGTGAGCAGTCAGCCTTACTGTAAAAGTAAGGCTAGACAGACGGCCAGGGGAAACACACTGCCCCCTCTTCTAGTCTGCCCATAAACCACAACATCTGATGTCTCATGCCCAAAATAGCCTAACATTTCCTTCTGCCTCACAGTTTATAATTGTTTAGCAAGGAAGCAACCAGGAAGCACAAATACTGATGAACTAAAAGCCAAACGAATGATGTGGTGTCTGAGAAGAAGCATCATTGTTTGTACAGGAGACACAGCAGGTCTGCTCTCTATTTGGAGGAGTTCAGGTCTCCTAAAGGGGAACGCTGGAAATGCACAAGAATGGATAAACACCGCAGCGCCCCGTGTAATTCACCTAATGTCGTGGGAATAAAGCCTGCCCATTTTCAAGAGCAGGTTTTAATTAACAAAGCTCTACGTGTCCCTCAGACTCCAGCATCCTCGGCACAATGTGCCACAATCAGGGGCGTAACGGGAGGTGCCACTCGCTAATATCGCAACACGTCTTCAGGTCGCAGCGTTCTCATCACGTGTGAGCCGGCAAGGTGTTAAAACAAAGGACAATGGCCAAATCTAAGAGATTATCTGTCTACCAAGGTGAGTAACAACACAGTGCCTTTGTGGTTGACAGTGATTGGCACATGAGCCGGCTGGCTCGACGGGCCGAGTAATTACAGAGAGCCGGTGTTGAATCACCCACGGACTTCCAGCCCCCTCATTTGATCTCGTTGGGCACAGAGGGGACCTGTTATCCTGCAGCCGACATGGGACGCAGGTTTAAAATCATCAGCTCGAGGCTGCGTTGCTAAGACAACAAAGCAAAATTTCCTCAGATACAAATGAGCTAGCAAATCCTGTCCCTGTTTGTGCCCCGCGGTCCCCAGCAACCTGTGGAGAGCCCCTTTCAGAGGACCACGGGTCTCCAGTAACGAGTGGATATACAAAGCAGACAGCAATGCCTCCTGGAGGATGGGGGACTTGAGGACAAACACAGCGCCAGCCCAGGAAAAGCCAGCGACAAGGAGGTATTGGCATTCTGAACCTGCGTGTGTCGCCGTCGCACAGACACCCACCATTCATTAAACTACAAACACACATCGTCATCATTTTCTTCTCAGCTTTTTTAATACCATCTTAAGTGTAAACACAGTCGGTTTAAGAATCTTTATTTTCGGATGACTCCTCCGGTGAAGGTCCACCTTTCGCTTCACAGCAGACACACACACTCACAGCAAGAGCTTATTGATTCTGAGAGTAAATAACACGGCTATGTGAGCTGGGGAGCTGCTGTTGTTGACCAATGCCAAAGCCTGCTGGGTCAAAAGTCATCTGAGCTGTGTTTTTCTCTTGAGGTCCTGTATTGAATTTAAACAAGAGCAGCACAGCTGTGGTAACACTCTCCTTCACCTCTGAAGGACACCCAGAGAGAAGCTTCTTTCATCTTCAGGAGTAACAACCCATCAACTCTCTCTCTCTCTCTCTTTCTCTCTCTCTCTCTGTCTGCCTCTCTCTTTTTTCTCTCTCTCTCTCAGGTCTGGAAATTCCAGTCACAACTATTGCCTTCTTCGCACGTTACTAATATAACGTGCAGCAACGACAATTAAATACCTAGGCGTTCATTCACACACTCTCATTTCTGGGAGCTGTGTTGGTTACCAGTAGTCTCATAATAAAAGCCAAAGCTGACTCATTTGTTTCACACAGCCGTGCCTGAGAACACAAAATCAAGGAGGATCAGTGCTTGGAGGAGGGTTATAAAGGTGAAACCATGTGGGGGTCAACATGAAGTTGTAAACATTTTTAAACTATGGAAGGATTTACAAATGATTCTGGGGCCCAAAGTGCAAAACGATAGTTGACTGGGTCTGGTTGGGCGTCACAGCCAGAAAACAAATAATGAGCTCCGATGTGTAGGCTGCTCTGAACAAGCCTTCAGAGTTCAAACCATGAGATCCACAGTTTTTTTTCATCCAACTCGCCACAGCGTCTCACATTCACTTAGTTCTGAGAAAATGTTCTAACAACCACATGTTGACTCCCCGGGGTCGTTCAGCAAGCCAGCGAATAGACGGAGGGAAGTGTCGAGTGTGCTGCAGCTTTGCAGACAGGTGTTCTCCTTCTTCCCCTTTGGTCACACTACAGGACACTAGGACACATGACTTCCAGCAGACACTTCAAGAAAAGTGTCCTTCATGGGACAAGGGACCTCTGACCCACCTCAAAACCCATCCCACCCCCCCTCCAAGAAGGAGGAGACGTCTCAGCAATTTCCAGATCCCGAGTGCTTCTGCAGCACCTCCGAGCAGAGCAGAAATCAATCAGCAAAGCTTTCTGTGAAATACATACTGCAGCCACTTCCAAAGGCACAATGAGCAAGCTAAACACTTCCAGACACTGGAGTGCGGCCACGTTCCCACGCATGTTGAAGTGTTTTGGCAACCATCTTGGAGGCCTTTATGAAAGATTTGCTTTCTTTGGTGATAAAAACATCAGCTTTGGCTTTTGGAGATTTCCTTTTTCATTTCATCCAGGCATTCCTCTCTGAAACCCCCGGACTATTTCTTCAACCCGGTGTTGATCTTTGGAGAGTAATCGTCGTCGTAGTTGTTCAGTTGAAGTTATTCGCTCTTCCCCCAGATAAATAAATAACGCGGTGGAGGATGAATGATGCAGGCCGGTCGGTGATAACACACATAGCGGGCTTCCTATCTGTGATGATATTCGACAGTTTTCCCCTCGCAGAAATGGTGATTTTTTAGCCAGTCCTATCTCTGTGCTGTTTTTGGTCCTCATCCCAAAAACATTTTTCATTAAAAGGGAAGTCCCTGGCCTTAAATTAATAATACCGTGACAAATCTTCCCAGGAAGCGCACACAGAAAGATGTGACTGATGTAACAGATCAGGAGTGGTATTGCACCTGTGGGCATCTCTGCTGCCCTTGCTCCAGATGTACGACTTAGAAAAGACTTGGAAAGTTTCACTCGAGACTGTATCACGGCTCCAGCTTCCGCCCAGGAACATCCCCTCAAAACTCCTGCCTTTCCTATTTTTCCCCCCTTACTTTTCTCTGCTCTCTTGATCTGAGCTTTTTCACTTGTGTCTTTAAAGCCCCTCCTCTTCCCTTGAGCCAGCTCCTTAGCATTCGGCTCCGACAGTATCCCGCGTGGTCATGCAGTTAACTGTATCGGCCTTTCGTCCTAGCAGCATATACCACAAGTTCTCAGAGGTGTGGGTTTGTGTGCCTCCTGATTTGAAGCCCATACATGTCTTGTTTTATGTAAAGCGCAGTAGGCTGCATGCCTTGCCGTGTCACGCTGTTTTCCCACTCATAATATACGGTTGTGTGGCTGTAATTCTTCCTTCCCTTTGATAGCCTATATAAACACTGTAATTTGGTTTTCCGAGAGCACCGTATAACACAACTAAAGGGGGATGACTATGAATTACTGACAAAAGCTCAGTCAGCTGACCTAAAATCTCGACTCGAACATGGAGAAAAGACTCACTGGAAAGTTATAAGCACATGTTTCGTAAGTTCTGACACCCTGACAGATCAAATGCCTCCAGATGAAAGAGCTTTTTCAGTTTCGCAGATGCTAATAAGTCGAAGAATTCTGTAAACTAACAAATGATGTTTTGTGTGCGACCGCAGCTCTGTAAAATACAGGATATGGGTAAAACACGGGACAGGAAAAAAAAAAACTTCCAGAAGAAACTCCTCTGATGTTGAATCCTGCAGAGCTCCATTAGGTCCACCTCCCTCTCATTTGGACTGGATCCCAGAGGGGGGAAAACGTTGGGGTTCCCTCCTTCTCTGAGACTGGCCTCTGAGAGTCAGAGGGTAGAGAGGGGGCCAATGTCAGAACAAGGGCCCCCACCGTGAGAAAGCCCTTACAGGACCTCCACAATAAAAGCACGGAGCCATCCCTAGGGACGCTGGTCCTAATTAACGACATCAAAGTGGACGGCCACAAGACTCGG
>JAOXYL010000059.1:6275972-6290809 GCA_028564955.1 Terapon puta
CGGGTATACTGCCTGTGAAATGGCTTTTCAGTAGGTGAATATCTACATAACTCTGGAAATATCCCTTCAAAACTGTGTTGCTAATTTCAATTACAACAATGTGTCATGTTAAACATTTCATCCATTTACAGCCACAGTAACATAATAAGTCATTAAAAATAATTACTATATGGACTTCAATATGTGGACAGTCCCTCCATTTGAGAGAAATCTGAATGCTACCGCAGTGATATTTCAGACAATAGCGTGCTGCCTTCCATTGGTGTGGCAACAGTCTGTAAATAGTACATTTCTCCTTAAAAGGATGCCTTTAAAACGATTCCTTTAAAACCCCACACGGCCTCTCCTTTGGGAACTGTGTAACACGTAGCAAAGTTTGGACCTTTTCTGTCACAACAAGGAAGATTTAATAATAAAAACGGCACTGAGGTCAGAATCCAACAGAGGCCAGTGAATCACAGCAGAGTTAATAACCCTGCTCACGGCTCAAAACAACCAGAGTTACACATGATTTCAATATTCCTCCCTGCCAGCCCCTTTCTCTTGTTGCACACGTTCAACAACAGCTACGTAGGCAACAGGCCATTTCATATTTCCTCATGTGTTACCAGAAAGCTCTTGTGTGATGTGTATATTATGGTCCCTAACAGGCCTCCGGGGAGAAAGAGAGGGCGACAGAGAGAGACTGCAGCTGTCTGAGGTCACAGTCGGCCTCCGCCAGCAGGCAGTGACCCCCGGGTGGGACTCGAGACCTGGACTCCGAGAACAGCTGAGGAACACGCAGGAGTCAAGAACAGATAAGACAACCCTGCTGTAACGCATTAGTAACTATAGGCATTATGTAATACCCACTGGTGCTTCATATATAGCTGCACTGGTGATTTACTCACTGGGGAGCCGCAGAGGAGTCATTTCACACTAAGATGGATGTCTCATTATATGGGAGTCACGGGTAAAAGGCTGGTAAATGACCATATCTCTACCCTGCAATTAATACAAATCATTAGAAACTGCCATACATTAAAGTGTCTGGGAGGCAAAACAGTATTCATATTAGTTTGTACCGTTTATCATATCGACGGCTAAAGCTAAATAAAAACAAATGTGTGATGATGTTTCACATGGATGAGTACGTTTCATATTCTGATCAAAGCACCCGACGTCAGGACACATATTTTCAGTGAGAATCCTCAACATGTCACGCGTTTTCAGATAGTTGATGCGGCAAACGCAGATTAGCAACGCTCACCGTGAATAAACATACACTGTGACGAAATACAGCAACTACGCACACTCTTACTTCATCACTGGACGATTCAAGGAAAGGCACATCATTCAAGTGACCCCTGACACACAAATCACCACTTATCATTAGAAATGTTGCCAGAAGAAAACATGTGAATCGTGTCACCAGTACCATTTTTATTTCATTAGAAACATTAGTTGCTGGATTTACACGTCTCTGGCTTTACAGCCCACACATTTAATGTTTACTTCATCTCACTTGGCAGCACATGCCAAAGACCCTCCTCCCAGTCCCAAAACAGTCTGCAGTTTGATTAAATGACTCTGAAATAGGAATCAGCAAAAGGAGTGTTTGGAAATCCATCACCAGGTGATATTTAACACTGACAATGGTGGGAAAATTGCCAGATATAAACTCTCTCGGCATCCGAATTTCTTTCTTTTCTGCAGCTTTTCTCAGGGAGTCATTCACGCCGACGTGCGAGGGACGAGGGGCTTTACATTACTTTCCCTCCAAATGGAGAGGAGTCTCCGAGGGATTCAGTTTCCCCTTTGTTTTTTCTCATAATCAGTAGCAGGAGATTTCCACATTGAAAGTAGATTAGCATATTCATTCAGAGAGAGGATCTGTGTAAATGCAAACAGTCTGTCTGAAAGCTGAGTGGGAAGCTTTGGCCTGACAGTTCTGGGCCAGAGAGTGCCGTTTAAGCCTCGCTTGTGTCATTTTCCCTCAGACCGACGTTTGGGAAGGTGAGTGTTTATCATAACAAAGCACAAGACCATTTATTTATGCAAGTTAAAAGTCACTGAGTTCTGCATAGCTGCTTCTCCTTGGACCCTGTCAGTCTTTCTGCTTGCTTACTCTCTCCGTCGAGCTCTTTATTTCTATGTTAAACACAAAAATATTTACCAAGCATACAGTACCTGCGCTCAAAATCAGAACCGCACCCACTGCAAAATCGCATGTCGGGCCCGCTGCTGAATACATGTTTTGGGTCAGACACATAACTGCAGCTTCATCTTCCTCATCTGCACTGTACGCCTGACAGAAACCTGGCTGGACGTGGAGCTTTGTCACTGCGGATTCATTAATTCTATGATGAACGTCGGTCGGGGCAGCAGGGTTTTGAGGATGAACATGGCTGCCCTCCCCCACCAGAGGAAGCCATTAATTTCCACACTGCAATTAAGGAGACTTCGGGGAATAGATTTTCATACAAATTACGCTGTGCGAGAGGGAATAAGACACTTTGGCCCATCGTCTACTCAGGACTTGAAAAATGCTCTATAAACATTGAGTAATGCCTTCAGAAAATAAACATTTGAGAGGGAGGATTAAGCTTTTTTCCCCCCCCTCCACAGAGCAAATCATCTCTTAGCTTATCCGTGTGCGGTTTTATGATGGGGCTGTGGGTTTTGTTTTTTTGCCTCAAGGAAAAACAAAACAACGAGTCGAGAGGGCTGAAAGGTCCAATGATTTTTTTCCCCTCCATAAACGCCTAACACGATCTTGAATAAATAAATAAAATAGTAGGAAGAGTTTTGAAATCCCCCAAACAATTTCTCCAAATCTCTGCTCGCTATCTCGGCTCAAAATGGTGCAGAGCTTATTATCAGCGCAGGCAAACAAGCAGGCCATTGTTCAGCAGAATTCAAGGCTGTTAAAAGCACGGCAGAGGTGAGTGAAATGTAAAGCAATGAGAGTTTTAAGAAACCCACTAGCGGCTCCCTCAGGCTGCGGCTTAAATGCCTTTAAATACCGGCTCATCACCTGCGTGGCTGAGCAAACGTGGCTCTCGCTTGCGAGATTCAAGCGTTATTTGATGTGTCAAATTCTTTATAAATGTTACATAACTAATAAATATAACATAACCATTTGATAGAACATTATCTAAACAACCCCATCAAGCATCGATGGTAATGCAAAGTGTAAGTACGGCACTGTTTTCACATATAAAATGTCAAATGTTAAATGAGAGCTTGTAAAATGCATGTTTCTGATATTATGTACAGATATGATTTTAAAAGGATTCACTCATTAAATAAGTTCTTTAATAATAGCATGCTATTTCTAACCAGAGTGTCTGATTTATAGGCAGCTTGATGAAAACGGTGTGTGCGCTCGCAAACATGCTGAATGTGTAAAGCGCGCGCATATGAGAGCAATAAAGAGACGCTGCACATTTATGGCACAGAGTACCGACGCGTTTCTCACTGCTGCTTTGCTATTTTGGAACCGGACCCAAGGAATGTGCTTTCCTCTCCTGGACAATGTCATTTTAATGAGGTGGACAGTGTTGTTATGGTCGATACTGAGAACCATCTGGCCACCTCGTATCCGTGTCATAAAAGAGGTCTCCTCAGCCCCAGCTGTAAAATACAAACAGGGAATATCGCACCTAATGTGTCTGACTCTCTGCCAGCCTTTTCCTTTTTTACAACATTGTCATTCTCCAAGTTATTCTATCATTAAATTCCAATTGAAACCATGTTTTAATTTAATTTACATGATGACTAAATATAGTTGCCGGTGACACCGTCTCTGGTATGGTTTGTTTCAGCCAAGATAACCAATAAAGGAGGGAGCATGTGGCTGAACTCGCGGCTTGCTATGAAAATCATACAGTGGAAAAATATAATGATAAATGTAACTGGGAGAGGGGGATCTCATAGCTGTGTTGACAAACTTGTTGATGTTATTCACGGTGGTCTCACACTCAAGTTTCCAAGAATTACAGTCATAAATGACCAGCGATCGGTCACAGCGCATATGTCACACACATACACACACACACCAGCAGACCACACATTAGTTAACTGCTGCATAAAAGTGACATGGAATTTTTCCAGACCATAATGTCCACTTGTGCGGCACCGTCATGCACAACAGAGGTCATGTGAGAGTGCAACCTGAGCCTAAAATGGCATCTACTCAAATCCCGCAGCTGCCCCCCAAGGGCCACATCACACCGGGCCAAATATTTCCCCTCAGCAAAACAGAAACAATGATCTGGCACGCTGCCTAATTTTAACTGCATCCCGCCAAGTGACCAATATATAGAAAGGCCTTTAAAATAAGAGACACTGTGCTTGGACATTCTCGGGAGACCGTCTGGGAGCGAGAGCGCACTCACACCTGTGGCCGCCAGTCTTATTAACATTGTCTGAGTCCTGAGCCGTGCCACCACGCGGACCAGGACACGGTGCGGGATCAGCTTTGCAGGGGGATTTTCATGGTGTGCCAGACAGCAGCGCAGCAATCTTTCAACGGCAGAACAGCTCTCACTGTAGACAAAGACTGAACATATACCCTAAAAGCATAAATGTTCATTTTCCTGTCTCATTTGTCATTTCAGTGCCCTTTGAACAAAGGCTGCATGATATACAGTACGATCAACACCCTTTAGAGCTAAATCTATTTTCTTAAAACGAACAGGAATTTAAAAAGTAACATTTGCATCAACTAGACATTCCTGTTCAGTTCCACTGAATGTAAATCTAATTATCTTTACTATCAAAATCAATGTGCAGACTAAGCGTCCTGAGGTCGTATAGGTAAATGTTTACCGTAGCTCTCTATAATCCATTTAGCCAACACTGTTCTGCATTCCCTCGTCCATTTTCTCCACCTGCTTGACCCATGTCCCAGCAAGCACTGAGCAGCAAGGAAATGAAACACCCCGGACAGGTTGTCAGTCCATCACAGGTTCAAGTCAGACAGAAAGACAGCACCATTTTAGACTCTCACTTTGTGGCACCACTATAAAGGATTAAGCCAGAGACGTAAATCGTCTGCTCTTTTGTGAAGTGATCGACAAAATGTTGCATCAAAAAGCTGGAGGACAAAGTCAGAAGTACTTTCTTACCTGCCCCTGCTGCATTGGACATCTTATTGAACATCTACAAGACAAAAGAAATAACAAAAGATCAGTAACTGTGGTTGTTATATACTTTTATTGAATTTTGACAGGAGTCTGCTCATCTGCTGAAACCAGGTGAGCAACGACAGTAAAAAACTGAGATATTGGCTTTCGCTTCAATGTAGCTCCACTCTGAAAGCTAAGAAAAACAGTCCACATTATTTGGCTGTGAAAACCATTAGAGACACACACCCAGTTCCTTGAATTCAGAGTTAGAGGATGTCTCTCTGCATTCTTCAATAGTGCAATCACTGCCATAATGACAAAGTCAATAGAGAGTATCCACAGCAGGAATGGTGGCATGATTTAGCACATGGTAAGTCAGAGGCTGCTGTGCTCATCAGCCTGCTATCCCTAATTATCTGTTATCACCGCAGCGATGATCAGTCAGGAAATGAAAAAGAGAGAGGAAATGCCAAGAGCTTTAACTTTTTAGATTGAAGATTAAAGAACATTTTATTGAGCCATTTAATGATTCCCTGGAATGATGTTACATTGTTTGCATAGGAGTGTTATAAGGAAATGGAAAGATGTGATGATACATATTCTCTGGAACAGGATACTCACTCAGGGGAGGGAGATCGTTGAAGTTAGCGGTTAATTGTGCAGGTAATAAAATGACTATCTATGAGTCCAGAGGAATGAAAGTGTCTTCCTGATCTGGACCAGTTAGGATTGCTTCGCCTCTCTTGCCAAACTCTCTCTTCCATTTCCCCTCTGTGCCCCACTGGTCTGATTTACGCCCTTGTTTGCTTGCCCTGTTTCCACATTTCTCCCTAAGCAGAGACAAAACATCCACAAAAACTCTGAGCGCGCCTGTTCGGCATATTGTTGATCCTCCGTCCTGACAGTCACCTGGCAATCAGCCCACATGGTGCGGATTCAAACCTCTATCAACGCATCTGCAAAGGTTTTATTGTCACGTTGGACTCGACACAAGAAGTTAGTCGTGTACTGCATGTTTCATGAGGGCCGCGGCCCCCCCGGTGTTGTCATGGCAGCAGAAACGCTCTCAGCGTAAGGAAGCGCTTGGCTGGATGAGCGACCTATATGGTTGCCACTTTGCTGTGACAACAAAAAAGACCGGACCGGCTGGATTGAACCGGACAGGTGGTTTTGTTTGAGCACGATCTGTCTTTGTTACATGTTCTTTGACACTTTTAGGCCAAACGGCAAAAGGACAGCGGGTACCTGGCAGTCCATTTTTTTATTTATCCGCCTGAAGATGAAGATTTAAAGATTCAAAGAAGCCAAGAAATTCCTGGCAGGTTTCTGCCTCGGGGGGCGTCCATGGGGCTGCAGGCTCAACTGTTCAGTTATCTACCTCAACTCTCTGACTCAACAGAAGAACAAGAACATACTAAAGCAGGTCATAAAAGTATGACTCATACCCTTATGCATGTATTTTCACCTCTGTTTAAACATGGAAGAGGGGAGTGGCCTCTGAAAACTATGAGGTGCAGCCACTGATGTATAGCTCATTATTGACTGTTAGATTTGGCACAGACCGGCAGAATTTCATCGCATATCTAAAGACCTCTGTAACAGAGATCAAAGGCTGAGTTTAATGTACAGAAACGCAGGGTTCATCCTACTGCGTGTGCTACTGCATTTCCAGGTGTCTTTTGAGGAGGAAGATTAGATTGTCTTTTGCAAACGGGACGGACCTTAAAAGTTTGTCTCCGAGGATCAGCCTTAGACCCAGTTTTCAAAAATAAAATTAGCACTCCAAAAACCAGATGCTGGGCCCCGGTGGAGATGTGCCGATTTGTCAAGGCTTCAAAGACGAGACACATCACTCTCCCTCTCTTTTTCAACAGCCAAGAGAAAGTATTTCATCCTGGCGTATCAAGCGCTGACCCACTTTAAACGCGCATCGGCCTCGTTCAGTCCAACCTCGGTCAGATGGTGGACACGTGTCAAATGCTGCAGGTCAGGAAAAGTGACATCCCTCCATGCAGGAGCGGCACAGAGTCCCATTCAGGCCTGTTGTCAGAGAGGAAACTTCTCTTTGCTTACGCCAACAAGGGTGTTTATAAGGAGTGACAGGTCTGTGCGGGTGAATGATAGCTGCTGTCCCAGCACAAATGATACCCTGCCTGAGAGTCAACAGGGCAGTTACAGGACCGGTCAATCCGAATGACGGAGCGGCGTGTCCTCTGTTCAGCCCGCCTCTGTCAACACCAATTAAAAGTAGGAATCCTCAACCCAAATACGTCTCTACCCGCCAAACATAGCACACAGCATGCAGCTGGCTGGTCTGTGAGCTAAGGTAGACAGAACAATTATCTTCATCTTTGATCATTTTTCATATAATTGACAATTTGTTTTGTCCACAAGAAGTGGAAAGTTGTAGAAAACATGCAACATGCCCATTACGTTGTTCTAGAGTCCAACATTATGTTTTTACAATGCTTGTTTCACCTAACCAGGTCATTAAAACCAACAACCACGTTTTCTCCTCTCTAAATACGGAGCATAAAAAGACCCTTTAAATAAGGCATACAAGACAGGTTTGCCAATGGCACACACACTTGCTTTTAAAAGACTTCAAATACAGTCAGTTCTTCTCCTGAATGACTTTGAATATGATTATTTTATTTGCACATGAATTGAGAAAATTTAGACAGACACATAAAGTTAAATACCAATTCTATGCAATTAACCTGATTTCAATTTGTAGATTTTTGACTATATAAATAGCATATTTGTCAGTTTTTCTAAACTGATCGTCACAACAAATACTCACTTGTTTACTGAACATTATTTATTTATTGCATCAGATTAGACGGCTGTTGAACTTGCCAAGTTTCAATTTCGCTTTAAAAGATTTTTTCAATCAGATTCAGTCAACTCAGGCACATAAGAGTTGGAAAAATAAGACTATTTTATATATGTTTGAACTGCATTTCAGGACAGTTGCTGTTGGAAAAAAACATCTTACAGCCATTGTAATAAACTAGAGAATTAAAAAAGAATTAACTAGATAAAAGTGACGTCTTCTCCCTCCAACAAGTCAAAACCTTCCTCAAACACTCAACACATTCCAGCTCAGATTAGCTGCGCCTGCATGATGTGCAGCAGATTGAGGGAGATATGAGGTGCATTCCAGTTTTTGGAGATCACACAGAGGCAGGGGGGAGTCAAAGGTTGTCGGGCAGGTGCCAAAAACCTTTACCAGATACTTCCATAAAACATCTCCCAGCAAAGCCGCAACAGCCTTTTCAAGCGAGGGTGTAGCGGCTCACACGTTCAGCCTGCTTATTCTTAGACTCCGAGTCTGCGATTCAATCTGTATCGCATTCTCGCTCCCTGCTGTCAGAAGTTTTATATTGAGTCCAGAGGTCTTATGTAAGTCTCGGAGGGGACCGAGGAGGGAAATTCTCTGTGCATGTGCAACGCTGCTGACATGTCATCTCATCTGTTTTTGGAAACTTTTCAGGGTCACATTTAACCCAGTGGTCAGACTTAAAGGAATAGCTTGACATGGTGGGGAATATTTTTATTTGCGTGCCGGTGGAGGGTTACAGTTGCTGACAGGGGGATTTTCTGAGATCACGGCTAGGTGTTTCCTACAGTCTCCAGTGTTTATGCTAAGCTAAGCTAACTAACTACTGGCTACAGGGAGGTTTAGGGTCTCTCCAGATTGATCTTGTTTTCCCATCCTAATCTCCCATCAGTTCACAGACATCACTTGTCCTTCCATCTGTGCAAAATGCATTTTAAACGCTTATATCAATATCGACATTATCTGTAAGTGTGAAAAGCATTCTTTAACAATTGGCGGGAAAAAAATCTGTTATCATTTATATAATCGCCCCAAACACCCTAAGCATGTCATCCGCCGTTATTTCATGACACTCAGGGTTACACTGCAGCCAAAACACTCTTGTCTTTAACATGTGTGAACATTCCCAGCTGTCCCCGAGCCAAGTTTTAACCCACGCTGCTGTCATTTTCAAGAGGCAGTTATGGCTTCCACATAAAAAAAGACAGGTGGCAACACCTATGAGATCTAAACTTTCATTTCACTTGATGTTCCCAGTGCCCAAAGACAAAATAATCTTTTCTCGCTGTCAACAAACTTTACTCACGGTAGCATAAAACATAGCAGCCCTAATATCATATTGGTCTTTTCAATCGATATCTAACTATCTGATATTGCTAAATGAAATTGGAAAGTTGAAGAGGATCCAGCTGAAGTTTGCTCCTCTAAGCAGGCTGTTTGCCATCACGCAGCTGCAGAGCCATCAGGACAGCACAAAGCACAGAGCGCAAGCTGAGGGGCTTTGAATTTAAACCCGCCCTCCATTCTGCAAATCTCTCAGTTGTCTGTTTCTTTTAGGGCTGCTGAATAGTGACATTTATATACTTTGTCCAGCAGAAGTGAGTCCTGCTTGTTTAAGAATGCCTAAGCTGACCTTATTCTCTACGCAAACCTCAAATATTTACAGATGTAGAGGGAAGAGCAGCTGTACAGAGGGGACTGACAGAGTTTCAGCTGACTGGTGATGGATGCATCTTGAAAAACAATCCATTTTTTTGTTGTGTTTTTTTTTTTTTTGCTCCTTCTGTCAACACAGAGATCATGACATCAGGGTCAATTATGTGTTAATGAAGTGAAGATATTATTCATGAAGACAGCAGATAACAAAGATTATGAAAGTATTTTGTAAGAGGAAGAATTAGTCTTCTTGTATAGTGCCAGTCATTCTTTCTTTCTTTCTTTCTGTTTTCTTTTTCCCTTTTTTTATCCTAAACAAAATTGGTGCATAAACACCAGAAACATCTGGATCGGATCCAGATGATGATGTACCGTATAGCATCTATTCAGGAGCGCGTATGGATGAAGCTGTTCAGTAAAGTACAACAACAAAGACTTTGTCAAAAGAAAAAAAAAGAAAAGAAATACTTTGTGCTACGCAGGAAGTAAACAGGCCATGGCAGTCACCCAAAAACGCTAAAGCCAGATTTTGAGCTAGAAAAAGAAAACATATGCGGCCAGTTGTGGAGACTCAAAGGCATTTTGCAGCTCACAGCCTTAAAGATGAGATCTGGGCAATATAGCAAGGGTATGTCTACTGTACTGTACCGTGAAGAACTTATATTATTTCTCCTAGAGAAACTATACAAAGCTTTCAGAAAAGTGTCACTCTCAGACAAACTCACCGTCCTTTTGGTTGTTGCTCTTGTTCCCATTGAGGCGCAGCGAGGAGCAGAGGACCCGTCCCTGTTCTGACATTCCCCTCTGTCCGGTCTCTCCTCCGCGGTTTGGTTCAACTTGGACTTTGAAACAGCACCCCACTGCAACAACATCACAACAACAATCAGCACTGGGTCCGTCTCGGTCTGTCCGAACAGGCGGAGGACAGGATGGTCTCAACGGTGGCCAGGGGAAAAGAAAACAAGAGGCTGAGGTCAACTGCTGGGGAAGTGAAATCTCCACTCTCAATTCAGCTTGACAGAGGCACACACAAAGGAGCCTGTATGTGTGGATCTTCTTTTGAGGGGACAGAGATTATGACCCCGTCAGATATCCCAGTAAAGATGTCTTGTCTTGCCCAGTCGCCTGTCATTAGTTAAAGCAAGTAATAGTGAATGCCTGGGATGGTTATGCAGATGCCTGGGAGGCATGTGAGCCTCTCTCAACCATTCCTAATGGACCAAATCATACAAACTCCCTTCAATACAATAGCTCCTCTGTGCAGTACATACATATGGACCCCGAAAGAGCACTTTTGTTCCCAAATGCTAACTCTAGTGGGATATTTCATGAAACATGCCACCATGAGAAGAGCCCTTTTTAGGAACACAGTTGCATGGTCCCAGTCGTAACCTCAAAAGCACAATAGCTGCCTGTTCCTGCCACACCATTCTGGCCCAGCTAAAGCACTGTACGCCCCAGTATCACATCTGAGAGCTGCAGACCTACATCATAAAACAGACCCAAGTCAGAGGGACACTCTAAAATGGCCTAACAAAGCCCATAGTGTGGCAGACAGACTATATTCCCATATCTCACATGGCACAGACAAGGTTACGACTCACAAAAGATCAGCGCGCTGAGCCTCCCGTCGCAGACCGGGTTTATGGGTTTCCACTGCTTGATTTGAGGGAGCTCGTTTGAATCTGAACCCAACGTGGAACCCTTTTTTTTTCAAAACTGACCAGGGCATAAAATTCTGATGAACACCTGTTGCTCGCAGGTCTGAATAATCCGCTGGGATTTTCTCTTCACAGAGCAAAGTGAATTGATTCAGGGAGGTTTATAAGCATGACCAAGTATGCAACATAGGAATGTGGACAGTACCAACCGTGACAATGCACATACCATTAGGTAACTAATGGCATGTGCATTGTATGTGAACGTTGAAGTGCTGCGGTCCACATGATGTTTAGAACTCAAGAGTACATACAGTTTATTCATCCATCCATTACCCATACTGCGTATCATGTGAGAGGTGGGGTACACACTGGATAGTTAATCACAGGGTTGACAAATAGAGACAGACAACCAATGAGGTTCATATTCACAGAGGAAGAGTACCCCGAGAAAACCCACATGGGCACAGGAAGAACGAAGTAGTCAGATGGACGAAACACTCATGTTAACTTTAATTCACGATGCCAGGTTTGTGTGAAAACACTCACCTGTTTCTTGCGGGTGGTGCAGGGTGTGTTGGAAGGGGAGGAGCTTGCACTCAGAGCCTCCTCGATGTCCAGATTAAGCTGGTCCAGTTTCCTCATCAGCTGGCTCATCGACTCCGACCAGGGAGATTTGACCTTCAGAAACTCCTGCGGGTAATCAGGGAAAACTGATTTAAGTGAAGACAAGCTACTCCTGCAATTAGAATGACTGAGCTGATCTTTTCACATTGATTTACCCCAATTTTTAGTGTTTGTTGACAAGGTCTGTGTATTTGACAGTTACTTACAGATGATTATAGAGATTTCTATTTCAGCTTCATTGTTTTTTTTCCTCAAATATGACATTGTTATACAGCTGTGTCCTATTCTATCTGGATGTATAGAGTCTGAGTTTAGTTTATTATTTTAACACCATTATAGGAGCAATTCTATCCACACTGTCAGATTTTTTTCATGAAATTTTTGTGCTTTTGCATTAGGAAAGCTGCCAGTTGGAAACAAATCACAGCAATCATACAAGAAAAATAACTATGCCTATACCTAAATAACTATGAGTATAACAGCACCCCTTTATTGTGCACTCACACACACATTTTCACATATGGCTACATACAGTTAGAGTAGTATACACAGGAGTTTCTAGGCATTGATTGAGGTTAATGTCAAGTTGAGCTTCTGACACTTCATCAAATTTTCTCGGTATCTTAATTATTCGCTTCAGCTGGAATACATCAAAATCAAAAAATAATCTGACTTTCAAACCCGCAGCATAGGTAATTGAAATCAGGGGCAAAATCAGGTTCATTAGTTAGCCCTGTAATTGCCTGTCATCCTCGCCAGACTTATTTAACGCATGAGAGCTTTCGGGTAAGGTGAGAACATGTGTCGATTTACCACACTGTCCTAAACTCCAAAAAAAGAGTTACAGGCAAGGCCAAAAAAAAAAAAAGTATCTTGTAAATTGCAGACGCTACATCAGTGGAGTACGCCGCTGCCACACATGGAAATGTGATCTCCTCAGCCATGTCTCGGGGTGAAAGAGCAAAGGAGGAGGGCTCCCGGCATGTGTGCCATACAGAGCATGATGGAATTCCCTGCTCTGGCTTTCACTACTCCCCAGACATGCAGCGTGTATAAATAGACCATCCTCGCACAGACAGGAGCTGGAGGTCCGGCCTCATAAATCAGCAGGACACACCTCGAGTCACCAAAGCATAAATTAACATTGTTGTCAGGCTGACAGAGGGAGAGGTATCAGTGTGTGTGTGTGTATGTGTGTGTGTGTTCCTTGTCCTGGTGAGGGTCACATGCTCTTCAGCAACGTCACCGTGGACCCTTTTCAAGAATCCCCGTCTGAAATCCCAGAACCACAGTGGAGTGGGTTTTCTGGAGAGCCTCTCTCTTGGATTGTTCCAATGTTTGTGAGACAGTAGTAACATCGTGTATTTCCAAGGAGGCTCCTCCTGGAACGAGTTTGCTGCACAAAGTCTGTTAAAATTGTTTTGTAACGGGGACCAATAGGAGCTCGGCTTGTTGGATCAGGAAAGACTGACCCACAGTTAACCCAAGAAGTTAAAGAGCAGAAATATTTACCCCTATTTAGCATTTATGAGCAGCATAAAATGTTTAATAAAATGTTTATAACTCATTACAATGTAGCTAAACTTTAAATATTATTAGCAACTAGTGGTTGCAACCAGTATTTCTGCGCGTTTGCATCAGAAGACAAAAAAATCTTCATTGTTGCTAATCCTCTTCCTTAACTAATTTATCAACTATAACCCTCCAGTACTGTGAATGATTTAAATATTCAAAGGTTTAGGTGAAGCATGACATTGCAGAGCTGCAGAGCACAACGAAATCTCGTGGCCACATCTCATCAATCCACTGAGTTCAATCCAGGCTTCATCTCTTTTCTCATATTTTGATGTTTTTTTGTTGAAAATTACTGACAGAGATAATGGCATTTGATAAACCCGACTCCAGGCTTCAAAATTCCTCCTCACAATCCTAAATCAAAACTGAAACTGAGCCCTGATTACCGCCGGTCACAAGCCATTTTTAACATCAAGCTTTTCAGCGCACAATCATTTCATTGAGGGGACTCGTCAATAAATATTCTGATGGAAAACCCCCACAGCGTCTTGGACAGGGTGTGGTCCCTCTTTCAGTGGAGCTTTGATGAGCTTTTTTGAATTTTGGGAACAAGTGTCATACTTGTTCACTGTGACTGGAGTCCAAACGAGGACATGTCATCCACATGACCCACTTTGGGAATGTTTTTCATCACTCTGCAATCCTTATACTGTTTACTTTAAGAAATCACAAACAGGCTTGTGAGTATGGTTACACATGTCCCTGTAAATACGGCATAATTAGGCATATGTCAGTAACACTCCTACAGCTTCCAACAAGCTGCACATCATTCTGAGTGTTATTGTAAATGAAAGCCCTGATAAACTTATATGTTGTTGCATGCTCCCCAAATTGCGAGGAATTAAGAGATCAGACACCAGACGGGCCGTTCACCCTGCTGACCACCCAGTGTCAGCTGACTGAACCAGCGCTGGAAGAAAGTGCTTTTTTTCCACTCAATCCCTGAGGAATGACCTAAATCTGGCCAATCCCCCGCTGACCTCTGAGGCCTGATGGGTCACCTGGGGTCACCGGGAGGAAAAAATAAAGCTTCTCCTCTCTGCTCTGTCTGCCCTGCAAACACGCCGTCGACCGGGGAATATAAAATGTTTGACATGTGATCAGTTTGTTTAGACAGCTCAGGGCTCCCTGTCTGTGACACGAATAAGAGTCCCTCCCATACTTTTATACTTTGCACAAACTAATGTGTGATGAACGTCCTTTCCTGAAACCAGAAATCTAAAAACTGCTAATGCTCACCTTACTGAGACGAGGATAATGCAGATGTCCCTTTGCTTAAACTTTTTACCTCCATGATACCAGTTCAAAGAAATGAACTCTGATTCCTGGAAAATCCTCCTGAATACAGTTTCTGTTTCCATCTTTCCT
>JAOXYL010000059.1:6290909-6303395 GCA_028564955.1 Terapon puta
CACCTCAGTGGGTGCACATTCCTGCAGCTATAATAAGCCAGAGACAGACCTACTGGTGAGTCTATTGACTTGTCAAATTATGTTATGCAGTTATGATGATCCTGATGAAATGTCCATGTGTCCATGACTTCTAGCATCAATGTGTGCAAAAAAGATGTTTTTCAGATCAAAAGCAAAACGCTAAGCTAATATATTCATGGGAAAAAAAATCTTGATATTCAAAAGCAAATGACATGAAAATGTGCTTTGTACCAGAAAAGGAAATGAAAGGAGCTGAAGATCTTGCGAGCGGGGCTGCTAATTAACCCCTGGAGTCAGACAAACACAAATGCGAGAAACAGATGCCCCACTCTGGCACATACTTAAGCCAAATCTGGAACACATTCACACTGTCTCTTTTCAGTGACATCCCCACAAGGTGCTGCGTAGGAATGTGGGCACTTCTGCTCAGAATGAGACGAATTCCAGAGAAGGCCCGAAGCTCAAGTGAGACACTACCCTTGATTCATCTCTTCGTGCCTTTCCCCTCGATCCGGCCCCGGCAATTGTGCGAAGTCCACACACCATGGCAACTGAGCTGGTATGAGTCAATCCTTTAGATAAATGCATTAATGTTATCTTCTGGGGACAACAAAATGTGAGCTGACTATAACTTTATCAGCGCAAATTGGCCACATTGTGAACCTCAACACAGCGGCTTTGACATGGAAATGAGGAGTTAAGTGTGTGAGTACTGGGCTTGGTGCCTAGTCCGCGCCACCCACAGAGAGTGCCAGAGATCACCATGGAGGTATCCAAATGTGGCAGCCGGTCATGCGAAAGGGCAACGGCTACCTGGCTACTCGGAGGAATAAATTACACTGTTAATATCCCGCGATGCAAAACCCCAACCGAGCAGAGGCACAGTCATATCTGCAGAATAGGAAAGATCGGTGAAGAAATGTGTATTTTTCTGTGTGTGTGTGTGGTTTTTTTTTGACAGCTGAGTTAAATGATGCAAGCAGGGGGGAGTCACAAGAAGGCAAAGGGTGGAAACACTATGCATACAGTGCCCTCATATGGTTAAATTGAACAACTGCATCTATGTGCTGCTCCAGTGGATCAAACCTGTAATTGGTTAATAACTCTCTTATACATTGGACAGATTATGATTGTTCCATGATAATAATGTATGTCTGCATGAATTATAAATACAGGTATTTATGCCACCAATGTGGGGGTTGTTATTTTGAAGTATGATTTTTGTGAAAAGGAGACTCCCATCTGTGCTTATGTGATATTGATCATGTTACTTTGCTAATCTAGCTTTTATCTCTTTGCTGTTGCAATTATTTTTTATCTTTTTTCAGCTTTGTTAAAGTCTTTCTCGCACCTATTGGTCTGGTTCTGTGAATGAATACTTCATTTAGCATCTATGTGGGTATATACACAGTATGCACACAGACAAACACACACTTTGTCACGACTGGTTGAGAATAACAACTCATTTTTGCCCCTATTTTCCTATGAAATCAATACCAGTAGAGTTTTTTTTTTCCGGCTGAAGACTTTCCTACACCGATGCCCACATCGCAGCTCACCATGTGATAACAAAGCTCGCTGTGTGACGGCATGAGAAGCACTGACCCGCTGTCTTTTGATAATATTTACAACAAGTCCCCTGGATTCCCTGCATTCTTCCACTCTTCTCCAAAACAACCCATTCAGAGCGGGGTGTCAATCCGTGCACAAAGCTGGCATTACTGCGCCATCATCATACCCGACCAACAAACAGAGGCGCTGATCTCCGCCGGGCATTTGATCTACCCTGTTTGCATGTGCACTATTATCTGTAGGCTATTTAGGACAGCATGACAGTTATGTGCTAGTGGATATGCGCTTTAAAAGGCCAATAAAAAGCAGGGAGGAGGTGTTACAGGATGGTTACAACCAAGGTCAGAGTAGAGGTTGTGTGAAAAAGATCCCAAATGTGCCTTGACTTGTTAAAGCTAAAGGGAGCTGCTCAGTAATGGAAGGCTAAGTTCAGGGCTAATACGGCCTGTTGTGGGCTCTGTCAAAACGCTGCTGCCCGCTGAGGGAGTGGAGAGAAAGCAGAAGCTGTTTGCATTCCTTCTGGATCTGCCCTTCACCAGTGCAAATGTGAAGTCAGCGCACTCCTACACACTTAAACCAACTATGCATTATCTCATAGTGTAATGATGTCAGCTGCTGGAGACTGGCAAACACGGACCCAGACACCGTGTTTTTTTCCTTGAATGGGCTGAAAACCATTTTTTTTCAACATGCAAAGTTTTTTAGATTTTCTTTTCTATGTATATATGCGTAATTTTAAATGACTAATTTTCTATTTATATTTGCAACTGGATTAGCTGCAAGACACATTACTATTACTATATCTTTGATTTTCTTTTTCACTCTCTCTTGTAGATTTCTGACATCGTTTGTCGTGATAAATTCACAATTAAGGGTTTTCTCACATTTTGAGATATTTAAGGCGGCACAAGTGAAAAGATTAATATCACGTGTTCTTTGTAAGGGACAGCAATTTGATATGAAATAATTCAACACGTGAACATCTCTTCTTAATTTCTTGATGTTAGTTAATGTGTGATTTACACTACAATGCGAGGGAGGCACTGCCCACTTGTCAGTTTGAAATCAGTAGCAGCCTACCTCCTTCCTGCTGATTTCCTCTTCTTCCTCATAACCACAGTTTCTGTCCGTGTGATCGATTTCTACACGGGCACTCAGAGTGCCCCTCCTCTTCTGTTTGTCTTCACCCCTGCCTGTTTTTCTGTGATTGACAAGGTGGTCTCTACTCTGAGGAAGCTCTCTAAGGAAAACATCATCATCATCATCGTCATCATCATCATCATCATCATCATGATTATCCTCTTCCTCCCCCTCGGGTGAAGACGCTCCATCATCAGAGCTCTCATTGACGAAAGCATGGCCGTCGGCTCCGGAGGGGCAGGTGTAGTGCGAGAAGGCGATGGAGCCCGGTTTGTGCTTCACGATGCGAGGGAGGTCCATGACTCTCAGTCCTGAATCGGGAGCACTCACAGGGATGGTGAAGGTTGGAGTAGAGTCCAGGTTAAGAGTGAGGCACGGGTCCCCTGGAGGTATAAAGACATGTCCATTTGAAATGGGCTCTGACCTGTTAAAATCAGTTTTCTTACATCCAGTCAAGTGTGCTGTCTGACCAGCACAATTCTGAACCACATGCCCTGTGTGGCCTTCAGCAGCAGGAGCAGGAGGTGAGATGCTTTCACAGCAGTTGTCATTTGATCGAGGTAATGTGGACACGATACCTCCTTCATGAGGACGAGCTGAGGCCGCGGGTGAAGCCTGAGGCGCTTCACCAGGAATGACTGACACTTGTTCAGGATCCCGTAAGCACACGGCATCCACAGACTGAGTGTTGTTATGACTGACACAAACAAAAGCCTCCTTCAGATTGTGTATCTCTTCATCAGGCTCCAAGAACAAGCTTTGGGCTTCGGGGACAGGATCATCCCCTCTGTGGTCGACTGACCCGTTAGTCACAGAGAGAGAAGAGCTTTCTGTATTTAACTCCTGCGTTGGGACGGCTAACTGTTGTAATCCAAAATCTGTCCGAAACTGGTGTCCCTCTGAATTCACCACAGGGGGAATCTCCATTATTCTTTAAATGTACAGTTTCTCATAATTTAAAACATAAATCCACAGGTCTTTGTGCTTCATGTATCGGATGGCCATTTTGATGCAAGGTGCTTAATTAACCACACAGCAGGTAACCTGAAATAAACAAAAATGATAATATGTGAATGGCATGTAAGACATCTGACAAGCACAGAGATGAGAGACAAAGATTTCTCCAAAGACCACACAGGTACAGCGAGAAGGACTATACATACTTCTGAGAGCGTTTCCATATGTCTCTGCGTCCTGTGATGATCAAAGTCTCAGCGTACGGCCGCAGTCGAATATAAAGCTTCTGAATGCGGCTCTGAACCGCTCTGACTACGTGCCAGCGAGAGGCTTGCAGTGAAATTCAACATCTGGCTCAGGCTGGGCTGTTCAAGTCTGGATCTGTTTCACACATGATCGTGGTGACATCACAGCACAGAGGAATCTGACTGCTCTTCCCCCGGTCGGTGATTTACTACACACTACACCATTCATCAGAGCAGTGGATGTCCCAGGTTGACTGTGGTTAACATCCCACTCACCCCGTCATTAAGCCCCTCTTTAAAAACACACCTTGGACAGATCCAAGACATCCGAAGCGCACACGGAAAAACAAACAATTGCCTTATTGTGTCATTGCAGATGAGTATCACCTTGTTCAACCACAGATTTCCTCAGAAGACAGTATCTAGCCGGATTACCAGTGCAGTTCCGGAAAACTTCCAAAAGGCCTGCTGCGTCTAATCAGCAAGCCTTCCCTTTCATGTTTCGACAGCATAGCCCTGATTGTATAGATAAACGCCTGGAGACTTCTGGGAAAATAATCTCTTTTATTGTATGTTGTCTGTATCTTGAAATGCACACAACAGTCACACAAAGTTCATTTATGTAATTTTTTTCACTCAGGTTTCTGCTGTTTGTGTGAGAAAGTCACAGTTGGCAGCGCCTTTGCCGCGGCCTTGAGATACTTGACACACACAAACACGCATACACACTCTTTTTTTTTTTTTTGCTTTTAGGACACAAGCAGATAAAGCAGCCTCAGGCAAGGACAAAATCTAAGTCTGAAGTTATTTCTTATAAATCTGGCATGATGATAGAAGTGTGTATTATATAATCACTGTATGCCTGTCTTTGGAAAAATTCCATACGGCAGCATTAAATAGAAAAGTAAACAAAATTATGTATAGTGCCTCCTGTATAACTTGTTCCTACATGGTGAAAGTGAAGCGAGCGTACGGGAGATTAGAGTTCCTTCCAAGAAACCCCTCCAAGAAACACTATGCAAAGAAGGACTCATTATTCGCACATGAATGCAGAGCAGATTTAAATGGAGGGAAGAAGTCACAGAGTGAAAATGAAGTGGGAGCGCTGACTGGCAAGGAGAGAGCACAACTCATTTAGAGGAGTGGGGAGAAAGAAAAAAAAACATCCAGAGTTGGAGAATTTTCAACAGAAAGGTCCTGAACAAGTCCTCTCACGTAGAAACAACCTATAGGGCTCAACTCAGCCAAGGAGGATTAGCGAGGAGAGAAAGTGAAAGTTGTCATTTTGTTTCACCCATCGTAAAGAGGTGCCAGTCATCACTTGGTCAGACTTATGAAATATAAAAACAGAAAACTCACCTGCTCAGAGGAAAACAGCTTCCTGTGTTGCCCAAACAGAGTCACTGAGATCATGGCAAAACAGTGAGGCTCGTCCCCGTGTGAGCAGAGAGGGGTTGGACGGCCCCTCGCAGAGCCACACTTATGTCCCCATAGGCCTATTCTGCTAAAAGGCAAGCTTGTCATCACAACTGTCGCCCCCCCCTTCCTCTTGTGCATCCGTGGGTGGCTGGGGAGGAGGTGGGGGTGAGGGCTGCAGGAGAGTTCAGTTAGCAGCAACTAAACCATTCAGAATATGCGTAAGAGCAGGGAGAATGTGTGCTTGTTGGGAGATGGGAAGAGGAGGAGAAACGAGATGGGAGGGGTGGAGGGGGGGGGGTAAGGAAAGAGGGAGGGGGGTAGTGGAGGGAGCAGCAGTGGTTGGCACTGTCAAAGAACAAGGTGAACTGGGTTTCCAGCCCCTTAAAAACAGGCCGTAAAGAATGGCTGCCGCGCAGGAGCGAGATGAACCTCAGCCATGACCCTGTGGCTTCAAAACACCAGGGCGAGGAATGCTTTCAAGTCAAAAGGGGAGGGTGGAGGGGGGGGCCTGCGAAGCATCACGATCTACCGGAGCCTACTACACAAAAGATTAAGATGATATCTGCACGAGAGGAGTTTGATGCTGAGCTGAAACCAAAGAGCTCGCTTCCTCAAGTTTCTATTTGACACCTCGTTGGAAAAAAAAAACTGGGAGTCTGTATCAGACTGCAAGCCAATTTGTGGTGTAGACATTATAAATCATTAGCTGACACGATGCTTAATTGTATGTGTGCGCATATCACTCATGATTGATTGTTGGTTCACATTTTTTGTGTGTGTTAAGCAAAATCCTTCTCACTGTAACCAGGGGAACGATACAAAAACATACCTGAAAACATACATAAGTTAAATATCTTCTTTCTTGATTCTTACATTCTGGATTCAGCTTTTGAAATCACAGCAATATTTATACTTTCTATTTTCTTTATTAATTTATGACATGAGAAAGAAGACACGAGCGATGGAAAATACAACACCATCTTGGAAATTCGAGCCAGTTCAGGCTTTTTTTTCAGTAAACAATGGTTCTTATCGTCCTCCCTCTGTGTCAGTAAAAAATGCATGTAGGAAGAGCCAAGTATGCCACATATAGGAACTGTGGGTGTGAGCGAGCGAAAGTGCAAGATGAGCATGGAGAGTAAACATGAAAAATGGGGCATGTCTGGGCGTTTGCTTGTTGGTGCTGCAGAGTTACTGAGTTCAGATTCTATAAGATGTCCAACTTTATACTATTCATTCATCTGCTTGTTCAGTCTACTCTACAGGTTGTGAGTCTGCTGCCACAAATCAGCACTTGCACTCAGTTTGACCTCTGGCCAAGGGGGGAGAAAATGAGTGCTGACTGACTCCTCTCATTCATAAAACTCTTTGCTGACATTCTCTCCAAGCAATGTTTAAAATCTTCTGTTGTTTTTTTCTTCTTTTTTTTAGGTTTTTATCTTCTATCTTTTTAACTTTGAGTGTTTTGCTGACAAAAATTCACAAATAAATCATGACAGAAGGTAGAAATATTTTGTGGTATATTTGGGAATACTCAAAGAGACGTGCTCGACACAACATGCTGCCTGCAGCACCAAATCCACTGCTTGACCCTTGAGATAAGGTGTGCAAACTTTTAAATGTTTCCTGATCTTTTGTTCAGAGTGAGTGACATTCCTGATGTCCTTGTTGGGTATCTATGTTTACATTTCCCCTATTGTCTGAATGGTTGCACGGAAAGGTTACAGGAGGCACGCAAGAGCTCTGGCTTTTGCAAAATAATCATAAAATTCAAGTTACACAAAGGAATCGGAATCGTCCCTGAAAACCAAAACACCTTAAATCTGTTTGTACATTAAAACAAAGTAAAACCAAAAACATATCTCCATCAAATAATTCCCTTGTCCAGGTTGTGCACATACTGATACAGACCAGGTGTGACTCTGAAGCGAACAGCAGGTCTTGTTTACTCTGCCTGAGAAAGCTAACACGAGTGTGCAGGTGCACGCAGATGCAGAGTGGAACAGAAACAGAAAAAATGAAGCGCAGGAACAGGAAGAAAATGTGAGTGTCCCTTGTATCGGCTTTGGCGGTAAAAAAAAACATTTGGGCGACACAGAGGGAAACAACAGTTGGCTGCACTAAATGAATAGGAGCCTTTTCTCTGCCTGGCCTATCTGAGCTGTGGAGGTGAACAGTCCAAGGCCAGTGGGAGTGAGAACAGTTGGGCTCAAACACAGCTGGATGTTCTCACAAACTAACCTGGGAGGCCGTGTCTGCCCATGGCTCGAGAGGAAATAAGAAAGAAAAAAACAGCCCTGTTTGTGCCACTCCAAGAAAAACACTGACTCTGCATCCACAGGGGATCAGGGGCAGAATCTACACCTGGAGCAGGAGAGCGAGGCCTTTGTGTATTTTTGTAGGTCGCTTATTTAAAATGTACTTTTAGTCATATTTGCAAAAACTGCGATGTGAAATAAAATCATGCTCTTCCCCACATGCCTTAACTCGGAGTGGGTGCATTGGCAGACAGACAACAACAACAATAACCAAGCGATGAGAAAACAGCACACAGAAATTAAGTGAACAGAAGAAGAACACTGAATAAAAACAAGTTCAAAATAAAGAATTTGACCAAGCAGGTGAAGAGGTCTGAAAGCTGAACTAAAAGTCAATTTTTTCCTAAATCCTACAAACTGTCACTTTAACACCAGCCAAACAAAAAAACCTGTCTCCATCAAGTCTGAGCAACTGTCATCACCACGATTTTCTTTTTTTTGTTGCTGTGAGGTTGGCAGGTTATGTCAGTTTCACACTCTTTTAGCTCAAGTCAGCTCTTACTCACATAGCCCTGTATCACAAATCATAGTTTGCCTCAAGGGGCTTTTTACACTTGGGTTGCTTCATGAGTCTTTTATCTGATGGATTAAAGGATTTGAGATAACGCGCAAGACTTTTGGATACACACAAGTATTTTCGATTTAGTCTGAATTCCCCTAAAAGTTCCTGAAACACGTTGGGCCGTTCGTTCTGGGGGCTGAGATGAAATCTTATCTCCCTCCATCTCCTAAGCTAAACTTATATCCTCAGCATCGATACGAAATCTAACTTTTATAGGCACAGCCGTTCTCAGGGCTGTGTTGAATTAAATGGAAACAAGGCAAGGTTTCCTGCTGCGGATCGCCGCTATGACAACTATGTCAAGACAGGACTGGAGGGACGTGGACGGGCTGCCAAAGCAAACTACCAGAGATGGCAGGCATACCTCCGCCCGGGCGCAGAACCTCAGCAGGAGGAGAAGCTCAGTGCCAACCCCTCCGGAGAGAATCGAATGTGCGCGTAAGAGGATATTATTGTTTGTTTTTGGCTGATTTACAGAGTGATAACAATGATCATTTCTCAGCCTGTTCACCATTCATTTCAGCTGGAAGAGTGGAAGAGATTGAAACTGACAGGGTTCATGACCCGTTCACTAAAGAATTGCTACACCTGAGGGTACAGAATACTTTTTTCTATGAATTATTAATCTCAAACCAGGTCAGGAATACACACCGTTAAATATAACATTTTTATCTATTGATCATCGGTTTCTATTTTGGAATCTCGTCTGGTCTGCTCTTGTTTATTTTTACTTTCTTTTAATAGTTCGGAACAAGTAACATATTGACTCAAGTTTGTGCAAAATATTTCAGCCCTGAAAAACGGCCCCTGAGCACACAAGGCTGACACACTGTAAAAAAAATGTTCAGCTATGCAGATCAACTAACTGTGAATCTCTTTGCAACTGTGCTTATGTTCATTTACTAAATTTGAATGTCACACAAGTCTTGGCCTACATGGATGCTTGAAAAGTTTATTTCTTAATCTCTAACCTGACTCTAGACTGTAGACATCTAATATTAAGTTAATAAAAAAGATAATAATTACAACCTCCAGTGAAATTTTCACTTTGGAGGTTAATTTAAAATATGTGAGTGGAGCCAAGGAGAGAGAGTCTTAAAAAAAAGATATTGTCAGTGAGCATCATGGGAAAGGAAGATTATTTTTTATGGAATCAAATCATATCTCAACATTTCTTTACCATTAATTTTAAAATCTATTTCCCATGTCATTATGAAAATGAAATGTTATTTTTTGGACAACTCATTTAAACACCAAAATAAAATAGAAAAGGTTTACAGCATAGTAACATAAAGTAAAATGTTTGAGAACCACAGATGTAGAGGTGATGTTAAAGTTCACTGCATGCTTTATGATTTTTGAGGATGTTTTATAGTGTAACGTTTTACAGTGCATGAGGAGAAGCCCACTGTGCCTACACTCTCTGATACTTGCTGTCTCTCCTCGTCCCCTTATCATCAGCATCAACGCGGCTGTCAAGACGGGGCAGACGTGCTGAAGTGCCTGTGGTCTTCACATGGCACAGTGAGATTAAAGTGAGGGGAAGTGAATGGAGCCAGCTGTGTTGCTGAAACGTGTGGCTGGTTTAGTCGCAGGTTTGCCTGCCAGCGACGCAACATGTTATTGCTGCGCAGAACAAGAGCCAGTTTGTTAAGGTAGCAGAGACTGACAGTGTTAAATGACATGTACAGTACAGAAAATTAATGCATTTCATCTGCTCCTGCAGCACGGATAACATCCACACTGTGCTGCATTCATGCCCAAGGATAGTATGTGTAAAAGCATGAAAATATGAAGATCTTTTTTTTTTAATGCTGTTGCAATCCTTATGTAACATGAACCATTCCCATCTGTGGAAAACAGGCGAGCACAATCCAAAACGTAAACATCATTAGAAGACATTCCAGCAATACCACAGTCTGACTCAATATCTCTGCAGCGTTTCGACTCCCCTACAGATTCCCAGCATACCACAGAGCACGGGCAGATGTTCTGCATTATCACTTCTCTCTGCAGCCTCCATCCCGAGAGCTGATCAGATCATCACACAGCTGAAGTGGGTGCAAAGGTAATGTTTCCACAATTTTGGCTGTGTTGGAGGTTGTTATTGTTCAGTTTATTGGAAATTAAATTAGGTTTTTCTCACCAAAAAAGTCCAGTGAGCTAATTTTTTAAAAAAAGTATATACTACTTTTTTAAAAATTTGCTCACAGAACTTTTTCGTGATCTCACAACTGGATTATTTTCTCTTTAGTCAGAGAAAGCAGCAATTGATTATTGGAAAAATGTGATTCACATGTAGGAAACTTCAACTCCATGCAATTCTTATTTTGTAGAATGAAAAAAAACAGACTATGTATGTATTCACCCAGCAGGTGAAAAAAAACAGGTCAAATAAATACTCAAAAAAATAAGTATAGTCTAAATGTATCCAATGCAATATTTCTTCATTTCATGGTATCATCATCTAAGTAGTGTTTCCATATTCAGGATCTTGAGACCCCCCTCCAGCCCCCTGGACTTAAAATCACACATTTTCATGAGGTAATTAGATCCCATCTGCTCCTACAACACCCCATGAGAGCTATTACTTCTGGCAGTCAACAGATGTGAGTCTGGGTTGATAATTGGTTGGAAAAGACAAGATTTCTCTTGCTGAGAAAATAGCAACATCCTCTACCGTCTTGGTAGAATCTTTATTTGCAAGCAATGGTCATTATTTGGCCAAAAGAAGTAACTTCACAATTAAGCTGAAAAATAGTAGTTGATGGTGGTTTTCTTTTTCCCTCTTTGGATTTTGGCCACCAGTAACATGTCTGTGAACTCTTTCAAACCAAAAAAAGCTGATAAAATACAAAACTCTTTGACCTCAGACACTTAAACCACACATCAAACACCACGAGAGCACTGCTCCCATTCACAGCTCCGTTTATAAAAAGCTTGCAACAGTATGTTCGCTACATTGTGAGGAAATGTCTGATAAAAAATAAAAAACGCCTCAGGCCTTGGCCCACATTGGGGTAAGTGTGCATTCTTGGCCCTCGCTCCTCCTCATGAAATGTTGGTATTCGGTTGGCGCGCACATTAACACTTTCTGCAACACGCCGTTTACCACACGGCAGCCACTAGACGATGTTGCCAAAGCTTGTTAACAGCGGCGAGGACATTCCCGAACAATGAGAGTAAAGAGAAGATGTCACATCCAGAGGTAGCAGGGAGAGATGTAAACACTGACTGAAATGATGGTAAATTACACTACGAGCAATGATTTCACAGGCCGGTAGAGAGCTTGATTAAAGGAGAACAAGGATGCATGAGAGGTGAGTCAGCTCGCCTTTTCGTGTCACCGAGGGGGGGAGGGATTGCCTTGGAGAGACGGGGGCGGCGGGGCCGTCACCATCATCGCACACAGTGAGCAGCTACAAATTAATTCACTCCAACAACAACCCCTGTCCTCACCTGCTGCAACACGCTCCGCCAGCACTCGCAATCGACCGGCGAATTCCTTCCGCTCCGAGCTGTGAGGTGAAGGCCGGAGGGTGGGGAGGGGGTGGGTTTGCGGGCTCGGTGTTGTGATTGTGATGTTGTGTAATTGACAGGTTTGCTTCAATCCAGATACAAACACCACGACGCCCACTCTGCCCCTCTGGATCGGACGACAAACACGCCCGCTTCCAGCAACGTGAAAAGACACGCACATGAGGTGACGGGGCGATTCTGAGTTATTCATTTGGTTAAACACACACCGCGCGCAGCAAATCATTGATCCCATCCATAGGCGGACTGAAGGCAACACGTATGATCCAGGATGTTTGCCAGCGAACAAACTTAAGTGCCACCTTCAAGGCCCAGGAAACAACTTGGTGACCCCTGAGATCATTTGACGGTCGCTGGCAAGAAACACCGTATTCCTGGGGCTGACTTAAGTCGTTATCATTTTGCTCGGCGAGAGAAAAAAAAATCAGATCAAAGCCGAGCAGCTGTCAGCCTCTTCATTTTTTTTTTGTCTTTGGCAGGAATGAGACGCGGAGCTGCGAGGCCTTTCAAACAGCTGCCCCAAAGCAGACTGCTCACTAACAGCTGACTGTGGCTCCCCTTTCTCCGGTGCAAAATGTTAAAGTACAGCTTTTAAAATCACTGATGGGCATGCATACTCTTTTGTGAACCATTCTCACATGAATTATTTGCAGTTTTAAATTTCTGGATGTATCATTACTGCTGCTCCGTGCACCCAGTGGTTTCCATTGATTTC
>JAOXYL010000059.1:6325477-6340632 GCA_028564955.1 Terapon puta
CCGCGTTGATTTCCCTGATCCTGGTAAGCCCCTCATCAAGATCAGCACCAAAGAAGAGTGATGTACGTGAGTGTTGTTGGGGGGTTGGCAGTGATGCTCCCACGGCTCATTTTCTGAGTCGTACCTCGGGCGCCAGTCGAAATCTTCACCAAACTGACACCAGTCTTCTCTCCTATCTTCAGACCACCCAACATACACGTTATCTGAGTGTGGGTCAAAGCTACAACCGCGATCGTCCCTGTCGAAGTGGGGAAGAGGTTCCCTGTAAAAACCCTGAGAGTGGGGAGTGAATGCATTCGGAGGTGGGAAGCTGGAAAACGCTGGAAAGTTCGACCCCTCCTGATGCTGGTCCGTCACACCTGGACCCCTCCAGTCTGGCCTTGGGTGTGACGGAGGGTTTTGTGGATGTGGGAACGCAGATGGAGGTGGCGGGCGAGGAAACGGGGGTCTGTGAAATCCTGGGTGTTGCGGTCTCTTGGGTGCTAACGCTGGATAACGCCACTGACTCTGAGTGGGAGAGGATCTACCGGAGCTCACGTCCAGGCCAGGCCTCTGCCTCCTGGGGTGGTACGGCTCATTCTGATACCAGTGTTGCCAGGACGGCTGTTTCGGTCCACTGCTTCTCAGGCAGCCGTCTGTTTCTGCAGATCTGTTCGCTTTAACTATTTTCCCCTGGCCTCCATCCTGAGTCTGCTCCCTGGTAGATATTTTGGGAGATGCAGGCGGCTGAACAGAACTTGCACCCCGGCTCCCCGGGTCATCATTAGCACCATCAGGCGTATCAATCTCCTTCAGCTCCCTGTAAAACTCGCTCAGTGTGTCTTCGATGTCAGGCTTGGCCGCAGTGGCCTGTGGAGGAAACGCTGGGCCGATGAAGCTGCTGCTGGTGAGTCCCACCTCCCTCAGCACTCGCTCCCTCACACTTGTGTCTGGACTGCTGAGGTCATTGCTCACAGACTCGCTGTCCCCGTCAGCAGAGTCATGTCCACCGGCCTTGGCTCGCTCACACACACCCACACGAAGGTTTCCTGTGTCCTGAGAGGTCGTGGAGGAGGATTCAGTCTGAGACATCTACAGTGGAAACAGATTAAAACACACTCAATTATTACTCAATCACATGAAGTAGTTTTATGAATTACAGCTTTATACTGTATAACAGGGTGTATACTGACTTTAAAACTGATTTTCTTGTGTGTTCAGAAACGTACAGAGGTCACACTGAACTAATAAACTAAACTGAATCTGAAACTGAAACCAAGTCAAGTTAGCTGAACTCACTTTGAGCTGTAACGTTACAGAAAACGGTAAAAAACATCGCTGTTAGAGTAAATAAAGACACTAATTTAACTTAAGAACATGAAACGAACGTCTATTTATTCATTCTCACCGTAAACATCCGGGATACATTGATGAAGGAAGCACAGAGAAATACACAGAAAGCAGCCGGCACACACTGTGGAGACTGCAGGTGCTTTGTGTTTACGGAAGTGACGTCTTCTTCGTTTTCGTTTCCCGGAATTGACCGCGTGAGCGCCCCCAGCTGGACAGAGAGGAGCGAGACACAGCAGGGCTTCACCAGACACGAAGAAAATGTGCATCACATTTAATTATCTTATGTTAAATACTAAGACATGTTTTACTATGTAAGATGTTATAACTAAAACTCCTTAAGTAACTAAATAACTAACTAAGTGATAGAAACGTGCTAAATTATTAAGAAACAAACATTAGAAAGATAAACTTTGGTACAAACTATAAAAATAGTTTGATTTAAAACTTTTATACATGTCCCCTTTACAAGCGTTATAGTTGACACATAAAATAGTTATTAATCTTTTCTTACAAATGGGCCCTAATAACTATTTCAAGTATTGTAAATGTTTTAAAATAACCTGCTGTTTGTTCAGTATTGCACAGTACATGTATGTTGAATTTACAGAGAAAAACACACAGTCCTCAGGTGTCTTTAAACACAGCACAAATAAGAAAATAATGAAGACAAACAGCAGGAAGGCAATGTTGAATTTGCATTTAACTCAGCATTACAGACAAACAAAAGCATAGAGAAGAGAAGAAAGTAGATCAGTCTGAAGAGAAAACATGATTTTACTGTTGTAAAGTCATTTCATGTCTTTAATGAGTGCAGTGAGACTACAAAAACAACCACAGAATATGTGCCATATGTAACCATTGGCCTTTACATGTACATGTACAGTTCTTTAAAAGCTTCTCGCTTGTTGTCATACAGTTTTAGGTACCTACAGTATATCGCCAACAAGCAACGCCTGAGTATCAATCATAGCCAGCTCCTCGTCATTCACCCATTCATCCTCTACAGGGGAACTGACGGGTTTGCGAGCTGGAGTCTGTGCAGTTTTTAAAGTGCTCGGTGTCCCAGACCTCCGAGGAGGGTTGAATGTCTTTTTTACACATGGAGAAACCGTTGAGCCCAGGAGGGAGAGAGGAGGTGGAGACGGGATACGAGACAGATAGTCGAGAGCTCTCCTCCTCTTCAGGCTGCTGGGGTCTTTCCCTGTTGAACTGTTTGTTGCAGGAGGATTCCTGCAGAGAGGTGTGAAGGACCCGAAGCTTCTGGGTGGCTGCTGAGATGTCGCCTGCATGAAATGACATAAAAGTGTCATAAATATGAAGTACTTATGTGAGAAAATGCAGGCCCAGATACCACAGCACAGCACATGAACTCACACTCGTCTTTGTGTCCCGTCTCTTGTCCGTTACAGAAGCTGGGGTTCTTATTTGCATAGCTGGAGAGGAGATGGAGCTCAGACCATCAGATTTAACTAAATGCGAAAGTGTCTCCTCTGCAGTTTGAAGGAAGTTCACCTGACTCTGAAAAAACATGATGAAAATGGTCATTACTGTCATTTAAACAATTCACAACATTTCAATTTTATCCGAACCAAGTAGATTAAGACAAAATGCGAGGATGCTCTCACAACTTTGGTTATGACAAAATATCATTAAAATTTGAGAAACACGGCTGTTCTTGTTAAGCACTTTTAACTTCATCTATCATAATTTGCCCTGTGTCTTAATGGAATTATTGCTAACATAATTCAGATTTATTTCTTCACAACACAAAGCATTTGGCTGGCCTTTAAATAAGTGAGCAGTAAATACATTTCTGAACCTGGTTATCAGGTTTGGGATTTAACACTGTACCTGGATCAAGTTTCTGAGTTGGCTAAGGGATTCCTGCAGATGGGCTTCCTTGGGGTTTGTGGAGAAGACGGTCAGATCTCCAGCGTACACAACAGGAGTGGGAGATGTGGACTGACCTCTCAGCTGTAGGTTGCTGAGAGCCAAAAGGACACGTGGTTTTATCACATCCTCCAAGCCGGACTGAGCCAAGCTGCTGAAACAGCGCACTTTAACAAAGTTCAGCTCCCCATCGACCAAATAAAATGCAGGAGAGGAACCTGTGTTCAAAAGGACAAACAAACACTCAGTGAAAATATTCTTATGGCAGAAATGGTTATGAAAAAAAAAAACCCTAACCCTAACCCCTAACCCCAACCCAAAAAATTACCTTGTCCATCCATGATACTGATGACATATCCTGTGAGATCAACCTCTCCACACAGTGGCTGGAATTCTGAGTTTCGAAGATCCACGAAATGGGTAGAGACCCTTGGTTGAAAATGTGTTGACAACCATTCCCGAGAGGCCTGAATGATAAAACAAACAACAACAAAATATAACCAATAATATATATCAATAATTTTTTCCATCTATTTAAATTTATAAATGTTTCTATCTCCAATCCTCTATACACACTGAGCGGTTAACAGGTGTATGTACCTGTAGGTCCTGAAACTGAGTTTTCTTCGTCCCAGTCAGCTGAACAGTTGCACTGCCACCATGTTTCTTTCCCTCTGAAGTGGTGAGGTTATAGACTTTGTATCGACAGCCTTCCTTGAGTAAAGACTGAAGATCCAAGGAAGGTCGCCAAAGACTCAACTGGTAAACTAAAAATAATAATTTTTAAAAAAGATATGTCATTTTTAATCAGTATGTGAACACACAATTGTATGTAAATTAAAGTAACCATGGTATATCTTATCATTAAAAAAAACTAAATGAAAAAGACGCACCACTGCTGGACTGGTCTGTGGAGTCAGCGATGCAGAGTCTCCACACAGGTGTAACGTCTCGTTTTGGACAGCTACCTTCGCTGTTCTCCGCAGTTTCTAAAGCTCGTCTGTACCGGTCCTGCAGTTCAGCCTGTTTCTTCTCCATCAGCGAACGTCTGTACGAATGCAGAGACTCCAACTGCTGCTCACTCAAAAGAGCCTTGAGCCATGTAAGTAAAACAGGCATCCAATTAAAAGTCTATTAATTAAAGAAATGAAGTCAACAATCTGTAAAGTAATTGCCTTGTCACCTCAAGGTACGCTGGGTCATCCTCCACTGCTTCGCTCAGCTCTTCTCCGTCATGAAGACTTGCAATATCCTGACGACTTATTGTTCGTCTCCTACGCTGAGGTTTGTTATTACCTGAAGATGACGATTTGTTAAATCTTAATGCATTTTAATCTGTGAACAACATGCTGAAAGCACAATCCCTACCTTTCTCCTCCTTTTCAAATTCAGCTTGAATCTTGGCAAAGAGGATCTCCACAGTTTTTTGTTTGTGGCTATTGTATCGTCTCTCCTCCTTCTCTTCCGCGCGAACAGAACGAAACACAACGCCTCCATCCGGCTTCCTCTCCATCCACTGGAACATATGATGCCGTCATAACATGAACTTTGAGGAGAAACAGTAAAAACACATAAGTGCGTGACAAACCGCACCTGTATGGGGTAGCTTCTCAGTATGATGATGTCCACACATCCTACTGGTCCTCCATTGCTGTACAGACAAGATACAGGAAGCAGGAATGGTCGTGGATCCTTGTGAAATCCCAGTTTAGTATCCCATCGTGTCGGTCTGCTGCTGTTGGCACAAATCTAAACATAAAAAGAACAAAAAAGATCAGTAACGCTCAAACACACAAACAAACACGTGGCCTCCCTCTTTAAGTACCTTTAACATGAGAGATTCAGGTGCTTCCAGAGGGGAGCAGGCATCTTGCGATCCCACCAGCTGAGCCCCATGAACGATCAACTTCCCTCCAACAGCCAGCCGACCTTTGCGAAGCATGGCAGTCAAAGGTTCATCCAGCTGGGCTTTAATGGAATACCACCCATCTGTGAGCCAAACAACTGCACAAGGGTTTTCAGCCTTGGCATCAGCACCTGGTGGGGTCTTGGTGCCGCTGAAGAAACTCTGTCTTTTTGGGGAATGACCTCTGGAGACAACCGCGCAAACACAGAGGACCAGCGTCTTAGCTGCCGTGTCGTCCTTTTCCATTATCTTTCTCAGAGCAGGTCTACGGCTGTGGTCCACCTCCACATCATATCTAACACATAAGAAATAAAATACAAACTTTAAATTAAACATTTAACTAATGCATTTGATTAGATATACTAAAAATATAATTGTTATTCATTAAAATGTACATGGTATTGAAATGAGGCAAAAGGCATAATTACATGTAATTCAATGAAGCCTTTAAATCATACACAAACTAACAGAAGGCAATGTACAGTACTGTTGTTAGTTAGGGATATATTCTTAGACATTTTACAATGCATAGATGTCTCATTTCAACTACAAGAACATAAAGAACTTAAATAAGTTCTAATATTTGTACCTGTACTTGAGTTGTAGGAGAACCTGCTCTGGGGTGAGACAGAGGCTGCCCATTGTTTCTGGAAATGATCTTTCCATGGAGGCCTGCTTCCACACAATCCAGCGGTAGTGATTATACACCCACTCCTCGCTGATCAGTTTTGGATCCACACCTGGGGTGTCACATAAAGCCCTGTGGACAGTGCAGAACAAAATAATATTCAGTATAACCTGCCTGAAGTTTGCATTTTCAGACACCAAGACATCCTTAAAACATTATAATGCCGTAGCTAGAATGTAGTAATACCTATAAAACTCTTCTTTCCCTGCAGATCCATCATTGCTTGGGACCAACCATCCTCCGTCAGCAAGCTGAACGCCGCCTCCATCGATAAATGCTTCCAGTTTGACGAACTGTTGTAAACTGAAGCGGAAAGATCCTGCAGTCTCGCTGGTGATCTCATACACATGGCGATGAACTCCATGTGCATACAGCTGAAAAAAAAAAAAAAAAACAAGATTATGAACATGTCAAAAAGCTGTTTATGCAGCAGTGACTTCATTTCAACCAAAAACAACACAAGAGATGACAAAACTTGTTTTCCTTGCCTGTTCTTGGGTGTATCTGGCAGGAGGCTTTCCATTTACTGCAGCTTTCAATGGTATCCTCGACACTCCTGAGGTTTTGGTCAGAAACAAACTGCCCGGTAAAGGTCGAATGGTCTGGCGCTTCTTCTTCCTGATCCTCATGTCCTGCATGTCTCGCGCCAGCTCGACATTATGAAGATTCTGAGACACGTCTGTAGACAAACAAACATTTATTTTACACACGTTTTCCAGACCACTTACAGTGCATCATACCAACTTCATCCAAAACTGTTACCTCACCTTGGTTTTCGGACAATATGTCCTCCACACGTGATGCCTGTGCTGCCAAGTCCTCAGACTCACAGTCGGCAGAAGAGCTTTGATTATTCATCAGATTATCATTTGTAGTGACAGCCAAGGGCACTGTCATAACGTCTTTGCTTTTATTACCAGCTCTATCTGTAGTGCTCTGTGTTTTTTTAGTGGGCGGTGCATAAGTTTTACTGTTAGAGGGCATTACAAAAGGGTGTTTGTCCTCCTGTGGTTTAGAGGAGATATCTTGAACAACACTTCTTTGTTTTTTGAATGGAGGAACAAATGCAGGTGGTGTTCTTATGTTGTCTTTGATCACTGTGGTCTTTTGCCCCTCTGTCTTTGCGTTCTTGAGGAATGGAGGAACAAACACCGGCACCTTCCGATGCACTGATCCACTCTCTCCCGCGGTTGAGTGTTGTGTCGGCGTAGTCTTTTGCAATCTGGTTTCCACATAATTTCCATTTCTTTAAGGAAAGGAAAAACAAAACAAAACTTAAGAAAGAGCCAAAATCTGTGTCAGCTGTTAGAAAACATTTCAAAGGTAACTTACCTGTGCGGCCTTGTGATGTTTGGATGAAGAGAGGTGCTGTACTGGAACACTCTCCTGTCTTTCATTACAGCTGGAACATGGGAAAAAGAATTATTTCTAAGGGAACATGTTCTTTAGATTTTCTATTACAGTCAGCTTACTTACCATTTGGACAACTTTTTTCTGGATGGAGGGTTGAACCTCTTGCACCATCAACAGTCCTGTCAAATTCTTCCAATAATCGTCTTTTCAGGGGAGGCTGGCCTAGAATATTTTGACAGTAAAGCAATCTTTTATGTTTAACAGTCCTATTTGAGACTGTGTTTGATAGAGAGAACAGGCAAAGCTTCATAATATATCAGCCTTGTGATGATAAAACAAATAAGGATAAGATCAGACACTTACCAGTCATATCTTGCTCCTCTACCGGTCTTTTCCCTCTTCCTTTTTGTTCCTCTACACATCTGTTGCTGGATTTTGGGTAATCCTGCACTGGATTGTTGTCTAAAGGCATTGAGAGACTTTGGCCAGCCACACTTTCATCCTCTAACAAAGCTTTAGTGCAATCCAGAGCTTCCTGGGCAAGAAACGTCTGTTGTGTTTCAGTGCAGCCACTCAGGTTAAGTGAGTGAAAGTTAAGGACTGAAGACTCTTCTGACCTTTTGATCTTAGAGCTCTCACTGTCTGTCTGGTTCACTTCATAGTCCAGCACACTTAAAACACCCTCCTCAGAGCTCTCAGGTAGGTTGCCCACCCCTGATTTGTTCTTAAAAGCATCTGCAGGTGCCTTGTCTTTGTTAAAAATGCCACCATGTGTACTTGAATTTTGAAGACTGTTATTTTCATGCAAAGTATCTTTCAAAGAGCCTAAAGATAGGGAAGTACCAACGTTTGCAGGCATTTCTTTGTCACTGGCTGTGCTGAGATCGGAATTTCTTTTCACGTCTTTTCCTTTTGATAGATCTGATTTTTCTCTGTCATGTGGGCTTGAGTAGTCATGACACTCCCCATCAGCAACTTCGTTCAAAAGGTTCTTTGCTTTCAAAAGATTTTTCTGTGACACATGGACTTCTGCTCCCCCTGCAGTTGTGAAGCCGAAATTTATTTTGTCTTTGCTGTTTTGAGTATCTTTGGGCTTCTTGTCACTGTTCCTTGTATCTGAAACAGCTGGGGTCTCTGCACTGTAACTGATGTCACTAAAGAGAGCTTTCGCCTTTTGTAGGGCTGCAGATGAAAATGCCACTGGCTTACCACTGGCTGCAAGAAATCCATGATTCTTTGAGGGTGGACCAGGAACTGGCATCTTGGAGCCTGTTGGTTTTACACCGACTTCAGTTTCAACTCCTCCACATTCACTTAACAGAGTTTTTGCTTTCTTTAGGGCTGCAGGTGAAATAGCAACTCCTTTCCCACTGGCAGTCTGAAATCCACTGTTCTGTGGTGGCAAAGTGGCTTCTTTTTGTTTCAGTTGTTTGTTTGGGTCCTCAAATGTTGCACTTTCATTGAACAGAGACTTTGCTTTTGTCATTGCATCATCTGATACAGATACTTTTTTTCCGCTGGCTGTACAGAATCCACCGCCATTGCTCAATTCATTGATAATGAATGAACCACTGTTCTCTGACGTAGGGCACAACAAGGAAGAATGAGACTTTGCCATAAATGATGAGTTTCCTTGTAAAGAAACCGCTTTTATGCAATCCAGTTTGTTTTCAAAGACACCTCCGTTAATCTCCTCTTCATCACAGTGCAGCACTTTTTCAGGGCTTACAACCGGCCCCATGTTCACATTTTCACACTCTGTGCGTCTACTTCCAGGATCCTCAGAAATATTTACTGTCACCATTTGATCTTGTTTGGATTTTGAAAGGGTTTTCTTCTCGCTGCCATTCCATCTTACCGATTCTGTAGGTTTCTTTACTGATATGTCATGGTCTTTGAAGAAAGCGTTTGTGTCTTGCATTGCTTCTGCTGAAAGAGAGGCATCATCAAATTCTTTCAAAAGGTTTTGTGCTTTCAGGAGGTTTTTCTGTGACACATGGACTTTTGCTCCCCCTGCAGTTGTGAAACCACAGTTTATTTTGTCTGTATTCTCAGGATTATCTTGCTTCTTGTCACTCGTTCTTTGGTCTGAAACAGCTGGGACCCCTCCATTTAAACAGATGTCACTGAAAAGAGTTTTAGCCTTTCGGGGGGCCTCACATGAAAATGTCACTGGCTTACCATTGGCTGCATGAAATCCACGATTCCTGGGTGGTTGACCATGAACCGGGACCTTGGACTGTGTTCGATTCACAGAGAGTTTATCCTCAACTTCACTGCCTTCACTCAACAACAATTCTGCTTTCTTGAGAGCTGCAGATGAAATGGTGACGCCTTTGCCACTGGCAGTCTGAAATCCATTTTTAGGTGGCGAAACAGTCGTTAGTTTTGTGAGATGACCTGTTTTTAAAGCACCTGCTTTTTGTTTCGGTTGTTCATTCGTGTCCCTGAGTGTATGATTCTCATTCAAAAGACACTCTGCTTTTTTCATCGCATCATCTGACACTTTCACTTTCTTCCCACTGGCTGTACAGAATCCACCACCGCTGCTCAACTCATTGATAGCCGAAGAGACAATATTCTTTGATGTTGATGAGAGAGATGAATGTGCCTTTGCAGTTGAGGTTGGGTTTTCCTGGAAGGAGGCTGTGTTTGTTGAAGCCGGTGAATCCTTGTCCTCTGTTTGGTGAGCTGGTCCAACAAACTCAAACTCACTGATTGGTAACTCAGTCCGACTCGTGCTTCCAGGCAAGTGTTCTGAGCTCTTATTTTGTTTTCTTGACATGTCAATATTACTGTCCATAACTTCACAGTCTTTGAAGAAGGCATCTGCCTCTTTCATAGCTTTTGCTGAAACAGAAATGCCTTTTCCACTGGCCATCTGGAACCCAT
Source organism: Terapon puta (assembly GCA_028564955.1). Taxonomy (NCBI): domain Eukaryota; kingdom Metazoa; phylum Chordata; class Actinopteri; order Centrarchiformes; family Terapontidae; genus Terapon; species Terapon puta. The sequence continues at coordinate 6,335,539 of JAOXYL010000059.1, forward strand.
TTTGACATGAGGTTGTGTCCACCTTGCTAAGAATGTTTGTAGCATCTTCATCCCTATGGCCTGTGATCTGTCCGTCTGAACAGAAAGACCCCGTGCCCTGAATCTTCGCCCCAATATTATTACCATACCCTGCTGACTTGATATTATCCTCTTTATGATAAAAGTGACCAGGGCAATTATTCACACTGAGTTTATTCTGTTTTTTGACATCAGTTTCAGTACTTCGGTTGACTGCTGACGTTTGACTTGTCACAAGATTCTCCTCTAAATCTGCAAACAAAGCTCTAGCTTTGCTCAGACACTTTTTTGAGACTCTCAAAACATTTCCTCCTGCAGTCTTAAATCCCACACCAGGCATCAAAGGAGTTTTGTCTTCCAGCCTGCTTGTTTCGGTGTGGCCAGCTCTGTCAAGATTTTTGGGCTCAGCAGATATAATACTACCACTGCCTTGAAAGATGTGCTTTGAAGAGGAAAAAACATCAGGGGAGGAATATTCTTTTTTCGTTGCACTTGACAATGACAAACCTGTGGATTTGTCTGTTATGTTGACTGCTTCACAATTGGTTTTACAACCTGAAACTAAGGTCATTTTGTTACACACAGTTACAGCAGGGTGCTTCTCAGCATCTGTGCTAAAACTGTCATCAAAATCGATCCCCGAGAGAAAATCAGGGTCGAGTTCTTTGTCCATTTTCTGGGGAGAGGTGGCATTATTTTGACAACGTTGTTGTGGCTTTGCAGCTTTGAACTGTGTAAATTCAAATTGACTATCTGCTTCTTCCATGAGACTGCACAGCTCAGTCACATCAGCTTTTTGTGAAGCTGTTAAATGGCAACTGATATCCTCAGTGTTTCCACTTGAAGCAGATGGCTGATTTGAGTTAGAGGCTGTATTTTTCACTGATCCACGACTCATGCAAATATCCTCTTTAGTGTCACAGGCAGATTTAGCCGGCTGATCGTTTGAAATTCTTTCCTGTTCAGTCTCTTCAAAGAGACGCTTTGCTCTTTCCAAGTTAGCTGAGGAAATTTGTATACCCCTGTTTGAAGCTGTTTTAAATCCTGACACATGGACGGAAGGAAGAGAAACCATTGTTTTTTCTGGCAGACTACCATGAACTTGACCATTAAGTGGAACGCAAATTAAGTTATCGGCAGTTCCTTTTCCACTGCTGGGTTGTTCCGCTGACGTGCTCTCTGTGTGTAACTCACTCTCCCTGCCGGTGCCCATTGTGTGGCTTTCATTTATTGCACTGAACAGCACAGTATCAGTTTCTGCTTCTTGTAAAATATTGTCCAAATGTGCTTTTCCATCTCCTTTATTTGTAGATGTAAAAGGAGTAGTCCTGTGGATATCGGTTTTAAAGCTTGTCCACTGCTGACTTTTGCCATTGTTCTCTGAACTGGGAATAACAAAGGATGATGAAGTTATCTGAGTGATATCTGGGACTGCAGACTGGAATCCACTGTCACTTATTGTGCCATCCTTGATGGAGATATTTTGAGTAGTGGTGGAAATATATCTTCTGTCACTGACGTCATTATATACACTCCGAGGGTTTGCTTGTCTTGCTTTCCACTTCTCTCGTTTCATAGCGGAGAGACAAGCTGATGGAGAGAAGTCATTTCGCGGAGAATCCTCTGCTACTTTATTCAGTGTACCCAGTTCTGACATTTGGCTGAAGTCTTGTGCAAAATCTCTGCAGAGCTGCGACATGTCGATATCCTGGACTTTTGTTTGTACAGAGACAGGTACATTTTCTTTAGTAAGATTTCCCTGTTTCTGCATCTCATTCTTCTTGATACTGCAACAGCCTGCTTCCTCTGGGACTTTCAAATTCACTTCTTGTCCTGAAAAGAAAAAAAAAAAAAGAAACAAACACAAGATGATGACAGGATAACTATTTCTACATGTTAAAACGGAATATATTATAACTTTTTCTACATTTAACATAAGCATAATAAATGTGTTACCAGTATCTAGAATCCCTGCTGATGAATCCATCACCGGAGATTTCACACTTTCTTTTCCCTGAGTTTGTGGTTTCGCCCCAACCGTATAGATAAAATTTCTCTTTTTCTTGGCGACTCCAGAGTCTGTGATTTTCATTGGTGTCCTTATAAGCTGGAGAGAATTAGAGTCCTTCTGAAGTCGTTGTGTTGAAATATTGTTTTCCACTTGTGTGGAGGGCTGATTATCTTGGAAAGAAGCATCAGAGGTACAAGGTGGAATTTCAGATAAACTCAGAGGAGACCATTGGGTGATTCCAGTATCTCCGGTTTGCAGAGGTGGGGATGATCTGCCAAGCTCCTCATCAGCTGCTTTTTGTTTGCTGGATGCAGTGTTGTTTGTTGAGTTGTCTGTAGAGTTGCAGCCAAGTTCTTTCACTGGAATGATTTGCCTTCTTTTGATTCGGTCAGTTTTCACTTTCCTCAATGCAGAATTGCTGTTGGTGAAAAATATAGAGAGAACCTTTTCTGCTCCGTCGAGAACAGTTGCTACAGTGCTGCGGATTTCTTCATCTTCAATAGCATCTGGTAGTGTCTGTCTCCAACCACCGTCACTCTGATTTAGTGGACTCTGGGGGGAATTGTGGGACTCTGGATTCGGACCAGCTTCAGGAGAAACACCTGTTGATTACAGACCAGCAATGAGTACAATTTCATATTATGCATCTAAAAGTCAGTGCAAAACAAAATACGTTGATGTGTTGTAATACATACTAATAATTTCTAATTTAGGGCTACTGCATCATTTTGGGCATTAAAAAAATTGGAAAGAAAAACACAGTACCTTGTTGAATGGTAGGCACATCATTGTTTTTGGGTGACATTACTTCAAGTCTGGAGGCATTTGAAAGAGATGGAAAAAGCTTCCGTACAAACTGAGAAGACAATCAGAAAAAAAGAGGTTTAGAGGCATTTTCAAATATGTTCATTATGCTGTCTTACGTTTACTGTATGTTTTTCTGTCTTACACAACAATTAATAAATAAAGGCAAAGTGCAATAGCAAAAATTATCAGAAGAGGAAAATCTGGCAATTTCATTAAAATGTATTTCCCATTTTTTCATGGTCAAACCAAAGCACAAAATATTCCAGTGTGCCCATGCAAGTTGTCTATAAAAAGTTGCAAAGATTTTAAAAAAAAAAAAAAAAATCAGTGCGAAAAGCTTCTGTGTGCTTTCCTTTTCTTGAATCCTCTTCTTCCAAATTTCATGGTGCTAAACATTTGTGGTGTCAATATATTTAGTCTTTTACAGATTACAAAAAAACGACTAAGTAGAACATTTTTCACTTTTAAACCAAATACAAGCTTTGGTGTTGCAAGCATTTACAGCAGGGCCAACATTCAGTAACATCCTACAAATGAGAGAGAGGACTGCTATATTTTTTGGGGGCTGATCAGAGTACTTACAATAACATCACTATCAGCAGACACACTCACTGGAGAGGGATTCTCATCAGTTTTAGCTATAAAATTGAGAAGACAAACAAATTATTTATAAATCACTTATATAGATTTCTAAAACAACCAGTTGTGCCTTTTACATACTTAAAATCAGGGTGGACGGCATGGCTGGTGGGGTATTCAGAGAACTTGTCCATGACATATCATGATGAGTCTGTGCACCGAGACTTTCAGATATACGCTTAGCATAGTTGACCTGTAATAACAATATCAAAAGAGGTGAAATCTTAATGTTGTCAATTACTCTACACTCTGAAACACTGCCATTTGTTAAAAATGAAATAAAATAACATCACTGTTAGATTTGAATGAACTTACTGGGGATTTTTGTGGGGTATGAAGTAGATCTGTGCAGATGAGGAAAGAAAACAAACAAATAAATCATAAGTAGTAGCACTGATTTTGTTTTTAACCCAAGTGTGATTCAAAGATGAACTTGCAGCTCACCAAAACTGTCCTGATTGTAACACTGGATATCGCCATATTTTGCAACTGGAATCCTAAAAAGAACCAGACAGCCATCAAAAACAACCACCGGCACAAAATTACAAGATTTTAATTGTATACTTAAAAGTTTGCACATTCATAAAATTGAAATAACATTCAAGCAAAACATAATTTCAATTAAATGTTAAAAAATTAAATATATCTATCAGTAATTTCTCTTTCAAAGCGTGCAGGCAGCAAAGTCTCAAAGTTGCATCACTCACCGCTCTTTTGACATTGGAAACAAACATGGACTTTGTGCCGGCATCCATGGCAAACTTTCTTTTTCTAGGATGCACCACAGAGAAAAAATATTTCTTAGACACATCCTTGATAAAAAGATTGTCAATGCAAACACATGAAGGTTAATACGACAATTGAATATCCTACTGTATACAGACATCTATTTTACTGTTGAGCAGGAAGGAGCTTATGTAATATACTAAAAATGATTATATTAACTTATATCACTATATGCATGCGTCTTGATTCAGACACTACCTTGTTCGGCAGTGAACCACTGTTCATCCTCAGTATCCGGTGACATAACTCGATTGCGTCTGAAAACTTTGGGGGTTGAAAACAGCTGGCTGTCTACTGTAGTTTTGTCCTGAGGTGGTTTGAAGTTTCCCTCTGGGTTAGCACACAGGTCATCTTGATCTGAGACCTTACTCTCATTAATGAAGGTTTGAGCCGTCAGGGTCTCAAACCAGTCTGGGTCCAATGGTCCCAGCTCTAAAATGGGAAATTAAAAAAAAAAGTAAAAAGCACACGACCTCAAAGAGGGAGAACATTTTGTTTTGTCTTCTGTGATTGAACATACAGTTTCCTTTTGCAATCATGCCACTGGATTCAAAATCACAGTATGATGGATTACATTACTTCTATAACCTTTGTGTCATCTTACCTTTCCAGATTTCATCTTTGAAAGTGTCGTACATGTTTTTCGAAGTAAAATCCATCCCAGTTGACTTGTGTAATCCCTAAAGTTTGTTACATGGCAGACCTGAGAAAGACAAAGTTGTCATCACGACTTATAAAATAGACAGTTATGTACAACAGCTAACTTTAGGATGAATGTTTTGATAATACTTTCCTCCTAACGGTATATAACATTAGCTAGCTGATATTTACCA
>JAOXYL010000059.1:6340801-6363534 GCA_028564955.1 Terapon puta
AGACGGAAAAGGGAGATTTAAAAGCTTTTGAAGTGACTTTAACTCACCATTACGACGCAGAAGAGCGATGACTTTCATGTCAAAGTGAAACTTTTGACAGTGTTGACAAAAAAGACACAAACTAATTGAAAACAATTAAGTTTGACAGCGGCTCACCTTTTTAGCTAGCCGGCTACCAAAACAAACCTCGCGCGCTGAGAACCGGAAGGTCGAGGCCGACTTCAAAATAAGAGTCCCGCGGAAGCTACGGAAGCAACTTTCAGTATAAAACTACATGACTATTAATTGGATACGATTACGCTCGACATCTTACAGGAAATTTTATATATATAGATGTGTATAATTTATTTCATTCCCAAAAATTTATTTCAAGTAGACTTTCCTGGTTGCTTCCTCTCCTTTATGAGGACTGGCATAGCTTGTGACAGATGCCATCCACAGTCCTCCTGTCAGGTGTTGTCAGCTGTGGACCTCACAGACAGCTTTTTGGGTGATTTTTTAAGGAGGATATCTCTCAGAGGCAAAAAACAAAACAAAAACCTAATACTAATGTACTACTACTGCTACTGCTACTACTTCTACTACCAATACTACTACTAATAATGATGGTGATGATAATGCTGCTGCTGATGTAAAAAAAAGCAGTAATACTACTAACGCTAACAATAATAATAATTATGTCAGTCATGCCAAAAACAAACTAACCTTAAAATAATAACAACAACAATACCTATTCTACCACTACAACTTATATACTCTTACTTACTTATAGCTGTTACTACTACTACTACTACTACTACTACTACGACTACTACTACTAATAATAATAATAATAAAAAAAATAATAATAATAATTTCACAAATTACAAAATGAACCCATAATTAGCAAATGTAAGTTTTATTTTTTCGTTACATCATAAGTGTACAGAACACCAAAGTACAGTACATTGCAAAGGCAGTAGTATTTACAAGGCGAGAAGCTACACCATCAGTTCTTGTGGAAGCTTTACAAATATGTAGCTATCTCTTTCACTCCTACATGCAACTCAAATTGTAAGTTCATAAAAATACAATCTTATGAGTCTGAGCATAGCCCCCCCATTGCACTATGTACAATTATTCAGTTAAAATAGTTTCTGTATTTGTTCATAAACATTACTATTACACTTTATAGTACACAGAGTCTGCAAGCTTGGCAGGTTTAACAGATGAAACAAAAATATTTTCTATAAATCTAGTTGGATAAAAGCATGTTTCTCTCTTGCAAAGTATAATATAAATAATTTCCCTAAATGCTAAAAGCTGCACAGTTAAAAGGTACAGTAAGATGTTTTAAGTAACAGGTAACCCACACAGCAGCATGTAGTGTGGGTTTAGGAGACATTACAGTAGTTCTGCAGCATGTCAGAGTTGTTAAATGTGAACAATTTCTAATCAGTATCCATCATTCCATCTGTGATGATCGTCAGGTTTTTATCACACACTCGAGCACCCACACACAACACACCCACACGCAAACACACAAAAAGACGGACTACTTTAACCACGTAATGAAGCCTCCCTTTTTCTGTACTAACAATGTTCATGTTTTCAAATGCTATGATATTCAAATACATTCTTTCAGGATACAGTAAAAGTCTTCCACTTCTGTGAAGGATTGCACGTTTTCCCTTGACATTTAAAACAACTGAGAGAGAATCACTTAGCTTTGGTATGTCATTTGTTAAATGTGAAAGTTGTTGACCTCAGTAGCAAGTGGTCGCTTTGTGACAATTTCTATGGTTAGTGCAATAAAAGCCTTGCAAATTCTCTTTGCAACAGCAAAGTCTCTCATCTTTCTAAAAAACAACAGTATTGCTGCACACCCAAAGATCTGACTTTATGACATTCCGATGTTTTCTGAGCATGAAGAGGAAATGGGGTTTGGTTATTCCCAGGAGAGAGCAGAGTGCTTGTTATCCACTGAGATGATAGCAGCAACCCCAGACAGGAACAGAGGCTTGCATGGGACAGGCTGCTGTGCAGGGACGGTTGTCATGTGCCACCAGACCGCCATCAAAGAGTTGAGCCTGAAACCCTCGAGTCCGGGAGGAAGGCTGTAATGGCCCTGTAGCCTTGGGCTCGTCGGATCATGTCCCGAATCTCTCGGTTAAGTTCCATCAACTTGACAGAGATTTCTGTCAGGTCCTGTTTTGAGCCCACCAGAGCAAAAGTTCCTGTCTGACCCAAGGTCTGGTGTCTGAAGTAGATGTTGAGCAGGGTCTGGACCTCATCCTCAGAGAGGCTGCCAAAGATGTCATTAGGCCACATTGTTCTGCAGTGAAAAAAGGAAATGTTACTTGTCTGACTGAGGGCATTTTTTTCACAGCACACACTTCTCATATACCTTTTCTCACCTGCACTCACGAATGTAGCGGATGGCTGTCAGAAACTCATTGTTCTTCAGACACTCCAGGACGGCCTGCACAGCAGCCTCAGAGGAGCTGAAGGTGGGCTCAGAGCAGGTGCTCTCACGGGGAGCAACCTCATCATTTGTCACTGAGGCCGCTGCTAGTCTCAGGTTCCTCTTCAGCTCATTTAGCTCTCTGGACATATTTGTCAGCTAAAGGTTGAGAGGGATTAATATTATTAAACAGGGACATGGCTTAGACGGTGGGTGTCATGGCTTCCATAAAAAGAGGACATGCAAATGTGTGATGTACCTACCTCGGGAACAGAGCTTATTGCATGGACCTGTTCAATCAGCTTACAGTAAGACTGAAAAAGCAGCAGCAGCTGAAAGTGGAGTTTGTAGAGTCTTTGACAGAGCTCCAGTTGCTGAAAGTGAGAGAAATGCAGCTGTTAACAAAAGGCCTTTTAATTGGGCAAAGTTTCTCTTTCTACAAATTACTTTATCAGGTATTTTCTACATTTGGTGGATAACCTAATAAACCAATGTGGAACTACTTGTAAGCCTGCTGCAGCTATACAGAGGACTTTATGAGGGTTGAAAATGGGACAGCACTAAGCCAAATATTTCCTCTTAAAAACAGAACAAGATCATTAAAAGGGACAAAGAGGACCAAGTCTTTCCAACTTACAGCCAGAGATTCCATTTGCTACAAAGCAAGCATGTTACAGGACAGAAAAAAGTGAGGAAAAACAGAGAATCAAAAGAAGGGCATGCAGTTACTCATCATTTCCATTCACAGGTGGGTGAAAAGTGTTAGCACAGGTCATTTTATTGGCATGCAGAGAGGAGGAAAAGTGAGGGTTGACGTATGTGTAACTTAAAACTGAAGGGAAGGCTGGTAGTCACCATGAATTAAAGGTTCCCTGTGGAGTTTCTGACCTCAAGTACCACTATGAAGGCGTTGTTTGGTGTTGTCTGGTGTTTATCACACGCATAAGGACGCACACACAAGCGCACGTGGGTGTCATAATATCACGTCCTTCCACAGGTGCCGGTAAAACACCAAAATATGCTAAAATGTGCCGACAAAAGCACAGAAGACAACTAAACGTGGACGTACACAATGCTGGCTTTAAAAAGTTTGCAAACATTTCACGAGGAAGGAAACACATTCGACACGCTACTTAAACCTCAAGGATATGCTTTCAGTGAGTAGCACTCACAACATAACTTGTGTTCATTTACGAGAAAACACCACAGGGCACCTTTAATTAAAACGCCATGTGAAACAAGCCAAGCAAATTAACACCAATTCTGTTAATTAGCACAAATGCACTCACTTTAATGGGAATCTCTTTACTATTAAGTACCAAGATTTAACAGCAAAACTTTCCGTTTTGCCGTTTTGTCATGAAGTGAGCATAATTTACTTCTAGATCAAATGCAACTTAAGAGGACTTGCTCCCATGCCCAGCAGAGCTAAAAATAATCGCAATGCATATTGGAATGAAATAATCATTGTGACGTGCTGCAACTCAAGGTTGTCAGAAACTTGACATTTACATAGTGTGAGAAAATTAGAGGTAACACTCACAGAGCTACAGTATCACACAGTATTCGTAATGCAGGAAGTACAGTATGAGAGGTCAGTCGAAGTGAATTTTCAGGCACATTTGTACTATATTCTTACAAAATAAACAATTATTTTCTTTAGAATTTAAAATCCTTTAGGGTGTTTTAAATACTAGCTGAATGCATTTCCTTAACCAAATAAAATACCAAACTATTATTGGATTACCTTATTCACTTGATATGACAGCATGTCAGCTATTGCTCAAATTTCTAAAAAAAATGAAGTTTTACCTTTTCCTCATACTCCGCTGGCTGACATGTTATCACGGTGCCTCCGGTACTCCTGGGAAAGGTGGCCTTACAGTTGCTCAGCCACTGTGGGTGACAGTGACAGCACAATAACAATATAATCAACTCAGGAAAAAAACATATGTGTGACATTTAGACTGGAAATATTCAATCTCCTTACAGAGAGAGCTGCTTCTTTTCTGTTGTTGTAGGTATCAAGATACTCTTGAAGTTCCAACACGCTGAATTTCATTTTTTCCAGGAGTCCATAAGTCATTATCTGCAAAAACAGGGTTTTGTTATTGAATCTGATCAAACTACTGCTCGTGTCATATTGTTAAAACACTAAGAAAGTGGAAAATATCAGGTTACTCACTGTGTCTGCATCAATAAACAGTGTTGGGCACTCTGAGCACGATGTCAGCATCTGAGAAGACCTCAAAAGCTTTGATCCTAATCCTCTCAGGCCATCACCGAGGTAACCCACAGCCTCACAGGTCAAAGAACAAAATTTGGTCTGGATATTCTGCAAGGGGAAAAAGATCCTGTCAAAGCCACTCCCACATCATTTAACGTACTCACATTCTGTCATTTTTTTCAGATTTTCCCCTGTCAGCTTTGCTCAGCGAAGTGAAAAACATCTGGTTAATGAAACTGAAGATTTTCAAGCTGAATGCATCTACAGAGAGCCCTCTATTTGTAATTAATCAGGCGTCATCTGAAAGGAGGCCTCTTTCTCCAAAGGTTAATCAGCCAGATAACTGATCCTGTTACCCTTTCAGTGTAATTATTCACTTCGACAGGGGACACTGTTAATGGACTTTAAGTGTGTGCAGGCTCCGAGGCCGAGCTACAATACCTGAAACAGTGCAGAAAACACATGAAAAGTGTAGACCGCACAGGATCCGTCCGAGTCGGCCACAAGCTGGTTGATGTGACTTCGCCACGCCTCCTCCGCATCATCGCACACCGCCGGCTGGAAAGCTGCCAGGATGGCGGAGAAGAAGGGTGACGGTGGCGGCGATGAGCGGGGCTCCAGCAGGTCGTCTCTCTCCTCCTCAGCGAGACTGAGGCGCAAAAAAAAACCCCATCTCACCAACAATTTCACTTTTAAGTAACTTTATGGATTACTCAGAAAAGTAGGTACCTGGGTAAGCAGCTGTCAAGGTCCAGCTCTCTTTTGTAATCGATGTGAACCATGTCCATTGTCAAAGTGTCACCACAGTGAAATTCAGGGGGCAGTTCACTGATGGAGAGGGAGAAGTCGTCCTCGTGGGCATTGCTGTCTTCGTCTTCTAGAGACAGCTCGTGCTAAAAGTGAGCAAGAGGAACACACGCTTCCTAAGCAATTGGCAAAATTACCCAGAGTCATGGAAAAAAAAAACTGAGGCAGCATGCAGTAAAGGTTATTACTAAGTGAAATGAGTTCCCTTTGTTACACTTAATTGGCAAACAGATAATTTCATGGGTAAAATGGATACACTAACCTTGGTACGTGACATTATGGACACTCCTTGTGATGTTTTCTTTGATTTGGTCAATTTAGTGTGCGTAAATTGTGCCAATTAAATAGATGATAAAATGATTGAATTCAGCCAGCACCCTGGCCCTGCGCTCGCATGTTTTGGGACAGGCAACGTCCCAAATGTGTAACGTGGCAATGTGTAAACCTTTTTTGACCTTCCACATGCCGAGAGTTTTTAGTTGTTGCTTAGAGCCACCCACACAGAAGCAATAGGTATACACATTGCCTTTAACAGACAGACACAGAAAGAGAGACTTTTTCTTTTATAAACTGCTGTCTACGACCCCCTAACATCCCCAAACAACCCCTGCCACAATTAAAATAAGGCACAAACTTGCCCATTGTCCAAAGCGTTACGGATTTGCCCTGCTTGCAGATTTTAGTTAATACTCATTTGCATGCAACTACTAAAATTTCAAGAAAAAGATGCACTCATGCTCTACTCTGAAGAGAGGAAATGAAGACGCAGCACCACAAATTAATAAGTAACATAGACTGAACCAGAAGCACATACAACATTCAAGACGTTTCACAAGAACAGATGCAACAGAATAGCCCCTATTTGGCAAAATTAGTAAAGAATTCTAGTATGGAGTTGCGATAGGAATTAGTATTTCCCAGAATCTCAGACACTCTGAAGCCCTTATTCACCCGCTGCTTCGGGTCCTCTGGCAGCTGGACCTCGAAGCTAGGATTTTTGCTGTTCAGAGGAGTTGAATCAGCTGAAGGCGGATCAGAAAAGGCGGAGGGAGAGTCCATGTTACTGATCTCTGCTGTTGGAGAGAGGTTGACGGTCTGCAACGAGACAAAGCCGGACAAGGTTGTTGGAATCCTCTCTAAATAAAACGTGCCAATTCTCCAGAAATGTACAAAGAAACACTGAAGTTTGACACACTAGATTGAAAAACTGTAACGCAGCGAAAATCTGTGACATTCCTGAAGTGTCTCTACGCACTGACGGTGGCAGAGTGGCTGACAAATGACGAGCAAGAGAGGGGTGGGATGACAGCTGCATGGACACATGTGCTTTCCATCTGCCACCGGTTTCCACAAATGTTAGCTAACACTGGATGAGGACTAGTGGTTATGGAATAGAAATATGTTGAAAACAGGACATAAAATTATGGAAAACTTTGAAGCCCGTCTAGTGGCCCTGATGTGTTCATCGGACCCTACAAGTCTGGATGAACATACAGGGTGTGAATGATCTTTCTATTTTTTGTTGGAGCTTTCACAATTTGGTCAATCACCTCAGGAGCCTGGATGCGCTCTGCAAATTGAATTATTCTGAGCGCTGATTACACAATAACCTGAAGGTGGCACAAGAGGAAAGCTCATGGAGGGTCCCCGATAGAAAGACTTTTCCCTCTGGCTGGCCAAAACACATTTCACTGGCAAATTGGATTATAATATTTACTGTCAGGATTATGGATGAAATCAATATCATGATACTAAGAAAGATATATTTTTTAATATATCACATTTGTCTCAGAAGTATAAAAAATCATTCTGATATCATCAAATTAAAAAGAGCTGGACCTGGATAATTGATGGACTAAACAAATTGAAATAATAAATTCCAGTTTTAATTATTTGCTGAACTTAACAGTAATAATACTGGGTTTATTTCTGATGGTGCCGACTGAGACTCTATAAAAAATGACTGAACAGCTGTTAGCAGCATGTATGTCTCCTGACAGCAAATTAAATTGAATATTTTAAAACCCTTTGAAGACCTTTTTTGAGGAAACTAATTATGATATTCGTTAAGATTTTTCAAGGCCTGTATCTGTGATACAGATCATTTTCTGACGCTTGCAGGGTTCGACAGCTTGCTTTTCCCTTCATTATCACATTAATTTATTGGCGCACAAGTAAAGGGGAACTTACAAGCTGTGAGTGGGAGAGTATCTGGCTGGCGGTGAGAGAATCTTCCTCAGACGACTCGTCTGAATCTTCATGGGTGATCTTGCTGAGGCTTGGCATGCTGCTGGACAGCTGACTCTCCTCCAGGGGCTGCAGGTCACTCCGGTCCAGACTGTCCATGGAGCGTCTGCGTACACCCCAGTTGAAATTGTCCACAGTTTCTCCCTGCAACGGAGAACGGCCTTGAGTTCCCAAGCACAGAGAAGTGAAGCAAAATCTCATCTCTAACACGAACACATGCACACGCAGACACTGTATACACACATTCACACAAACATGCTGTGCAGGTTCAGGGAGGGGGCAGTTTCTGAGAGTTTCCCCCTCATACTCAAGAATGGAAGGAAAACTGGAGCTTGACAGTGTTGTGATCCCTTCATAGTGTATCCCCACACAGAGTTTCCTCAAACTACGACCAAAATAGCCAAGATGCCGGTGGAGCTGGCAGAAAAGTTTGGGTTTGAAAACAAGCTGATTTCGTCAGACTTTAAATATTTACAGGTTTTATCCCCGAGAGTCTGACTCCTTCTTGTTTAAACTTCAGTGACTTTTCAACTGAACATGACTCGGGAGATGTCGGCCAACTTCCACATTCCACTGAAGCTCCACATCAACAGATCAAACAAGGCGGACTTCCTGTGGCGAATATCTTAAAACCTCACCTCTTCTTAAAGGCAAGCCTTACAAAGGCAAAGTTTGCATGTGGTCAGAAAACTTTCCCCACAGCTCGTCAGGCCATTTAACTTGTTGTGGCGTCATTAACTTGTTAAACTGTCTGTGTTGCACTTTTGTCGACCAGAGTTGTTTTAGTTTTTAGCCCGTGTGAAATTTTAGCAGGCACAGGGAGAACAGCTGACACTGTGTTCCAGGTACAAAGTCTGCAGCTTCAAATAAAGTGGGATCAAGTGTGATCTCTACAGCATCAATATGCTGAAAATGCCAAGATGTTACTGTGCTTAAAGCCTGACAAAGTCGCACTCGAAGAAAAACAAAAAGATGTTCACAATTGAAACAAGCTGTTAAATTATTGTTATTGCTGTAACAATGTGAACAACAGTGTTTATATCATCCTCAGTGTAATTTGACAGATCTGTATTGAGCAAGACCTTGATGTTCTTCTCCTTGTGTTAGACAAACAGACAGTTTCACTGCATAACAAAAAGTTGACTATACACAAAGAAAAATACTGATTGTATATGAGTATATAAGTATAAAATTGTGAGTCACAGGCAAGATGTGTGTAAAACAGCATCACTAATACTTGTTTTCTCTTTATAGGAAAAAATGATTGGAAGCTTTTTAGGGTTTAATCATACATAAATGAACCCCTCAACCCTTAAATCAATTGAAGATACACATAAACACCAACTAGAAAAATCAAAATCCTGGTTAAAGATGCCTCATGTTGACATGCAGCTCACTGGTGATTATTAGACTGTGACTATCACACTATTAGTCCTATGTGACATCTATGAAAAATATGCTAAATGTACTTTCAAACTGACACTACACTACATCAGGATTGCAGAATCTCTTTTGTAAAGTACACGGCATGCACACACATTTGCTACTCTTTGCCATCAGTGTGGCAGTTCACTAAATAATCGGCACAAGCAAACACTCGTTTCAAGAACACGGCAAGTACAAGCGCAGCATGACTAAACTTACCTGTAACTCCTAGATAGCAAAGACAGAAAAAAAACAGAAAAAGGACACCCCATTACACAGAGCAAGACCTGTCCCAACAAAGTATAAGTGTGCTCTTTGAAGAAAAATACTCAGGTTTGTTGATGAGAAGGAGGATGCATCAGTTTCTTTATCACTGTTTTAAAAGGTTTGAGGTCCTGAGACTCACCTCTCCGTCCTCGAGCTCTACATCCAGGAAGTCAAAGTCTCTGAAGACTCTGAACTGCTGCTCTGAGGTGGTGTCGTCCATGTTATCTGGTTCCCGGGTCCCATCGTCAGAGGACACCAGGCTAGGCTGGTGCTCCATGAGGTCCAGCTCGCCACAACTGGAGAAGATCACCTAGACAGAGGAAGAAATAAACTTAAAAAAAAGTCTAAACTATAAGTGTTAAAATTCATCGCACTGTTAAAAAGTGCAGCTTACCGAAGGATTTTTTGTGAGCCCCACTTCTTGTCCACACAGAGACAATACATTTACCAGTTTTTCTCGTGTTCTTTTCTGCAGAGTACAAGAGAAAAAGGAAATAGTGTGAACAGAATTTGGATGTTACGATTCATCGTCTAACTGAACCAAATCCTGGATGTGAATACGTTATCTGGATAATGACATCAGATCTGTGGGTCTTTGCATTTATACGCAGTATTAAAATATATTCTCTTTATCCTAACTGCGCCTGTTTTGTGACCAGATCTCAATATGCAAATGAGGCAGGCAGCCTAGGTGCAGTACAGAGAAATACTGCAAATGGATGTAATGGATTTTTTTTTTTTTTGCGAGGAAAGGTCTGCTAACAATTACTGATTACCACTGGCTTTTAGGAAATGTGGTCTGGTGGGTCTTTTCTTTTTCTTATCCAGATAAATAAATCCAGATACAGATTGCATAATAATACCACTGTAAATGGGGTAAAATGCACTGAACAGGCATTTGTCCTGATTAAAAGAAATATTATTAAAAATGCTCAGATTTGATGTCGTCTTCACACCTTTCACTTCAAATCATGAGGACTGTTTTAGGAGGGGATGGGAAGTGCTCACCTGAGAAGACTGAGGCCTCTTCCAGCTGACTGGCACCAGGACGTTGTTGGAGGTGGACCCAGAGGAGGTAGAGGAGGTGCTGCGGGTCACTGCCGTGGTTCTGCTCTTCACATCTTGGCCCGGAGAACGCTGCAGGTCGTCATACCGCCGACCAATCACCGGGGTCTACCAGCATGGACACAAACAGACACGTGCAGACAGAGACCGTAGTGAGTCAGAAGAAGTTCGAAGAGAAGGTCGCCCCTCTGCAGCTCCTGTTTCTTCAGGATCTTGACAGTTTCAAGATGACCATGAAGTCATTTCAACATAAGCTGGCACTGATTTTTTAAATTAATATTCACAGTTTTTATTCCACATGCTGAACGTGTGAAGCATTTGAAGAAAAAGAATGTGTTCTCTGCTTTTTTCCCTCTATTTAAAAATAGCTGCGCACTTCAAGAAATATCAGCGGTTTGTCCAGTGTGTGTCAAGTTTAAATACACACGCTGCCGGCTATTGGCGAGAGCTCACTGACTCGCATACAAAGGACGGCAGCAAAGAGCTGACATCATTTCCTGCCATTCATGGACTACACAAATAGCTCCCTGTCCAGTTCCCACACATACACCGCTCTGTCTGTATCTCTGACATCACTTTCCAGCTCTGCACTGCTCGGCTGATTGTGTTTACCTTTCGGGCTTTCAAGCTAATCTCAAGAGGTTTGGTCAAAAAGACGTATCAGCAGCACGGAAGGGGAAGAAACGTTTCCTTTCCAAAAAAGCTTAACAAGATTCCACACAACTTCAACAAGCACCACACCCTGGAAAATACAGGAAACACACAGGGGCAAGCATGCAGGCATTACAGAGACCAAGAACTTTCACAGCTCCTGGTTCTCGGTAAAAAGAAAAGAGTCTCTAACCTCAGATATGTCAAAGTGGAAGTCCAGCGTTTTCCCAGGCAGGGCCTTGGAGGAGCGGTCCCAGACTCGGCTGATGTCCTCGTAGGAGAGGTCACTTTGTGGGAAGGAAGGCTGCACCAAGCTGGCCGATCGAGAAACCACCAGCTTCAGGATATTCAGCGCTTCCCCCCAATGGACAGTCTACGGGCAGACACACAGCAAGATACAGGTAAAAAGCAGCACGGTTAAGAAAGAAAACAACCACAAAGGTCTTTCTGCTTTAATGCGGCTCTATTTTTGGAGACAAGTGTTCTAGCAGTTCAAGTAGGAAGCTGAAGGAAAATGGACTCGGTGTGAGAATAAGCAGAGGCCTGGCCTGTGGCAGAAAGGCAGACTGTTTATAGTTTGGGTGTGTCTACAAATTTACTGTGCCGACACGAGACAGCTTTTTTTTTCTTTTTCTTTTTTTTTTTTTCCCATGAACACTTACGAAAGGAGCCGGGAACACAAGACTCCTACTCAGAGCCTGATGCCTAAAGATTTCCAATGATCACATCCGAAGTAGATCTGAATGTTTTCCCTTTCTGAGCACAGACAAGTTCCCACAGAAGTATCTCAAAAATATAAAAAACCACGAACCAAAAATTAATGTTACGCATCCAGTCACTGCATATTTAAACTATTTGCTGTACGACACATATTCATGTGTTCATCATATGTTGTGACTCACGTGGACAAACTTCTCAATTGTCTTGAGCACCTCCACGTTGAAGGGTTTGGCTTGAATTCCACTCAGGTCCATGTGGCTCAGGAGGCTGTAGATGATTTGTAAAAGCGTCTGCTGCATGCTGGGGAGACCTTTCTCCAGCAGCTGTTACGACAAAATGAAATGCCATTCATTTAATTAGCACCTTACGAGAAGCTGTAATAAAAATAATTACCGTACACTTCTTTTTACCGCAGCGTAAAAAATATGGCGCCGGCTGATATGTCGGCACAAACCTCTGCCATGTAAGTGACCAGGTTGAGGGTGATATCCGAGAACGCCTCGTGAAGATAACGACACACCACGTTGACCCAGGAGAAGCAGTCTCGCGTGTAGGAGTGTGTTTTATACAGAGTCATGACGTGGGCCAAGTTGGACAGCTTGGCATTCTTCTCCTCAAGGCATACCTGCACGCAGAAAAAGTGCATTAGCTTAAGCGCATCATTATCTTACAGCAATGATGTAAATGTTAATAGGGCCGCACCTGGGCGATCCTTTCAGCTACATCTTGACAGAATTGCGTGGGGCCATCAAAGTTCTGCACAAGGTGTGGGAGCAGGCAGAGGACATTCAAAGGAAAACCTAATGGGGAAATGTAAATATTTAATTACATGGAATTATTCACTTTTGACATTTTCTTGTGTTTTGTTTGTAGTGGTCTTACTTAATGTGACACATAAATGCATTGGTAAAAAATACTAGAATATCAACATTCATATCTGTCTATAATGCCCAGTATCTAGAGGTCCCTACAGCGTACCTATGGCTTGTGACGTGTCCACAACAGGCACTCGTGACACAGGTGTGAGTTGGCAGAAGAGCTGCAGCGTGAGGTCAGTGGTGGACTGGGACGTGAAGCCCTTCAGAAGCAGCTGCTGGAGCCCGGTGAAGCTGCTCCATTTCAGCTGGCTCTGCAGTTTCTCCAGCTTCTCCCTGTTCTCCGGTTTGTCTAGCGACATGTGTCCCAGCAGCTTATTCAATAGTCTCAAAGACATCTGATACTCGAACTCAAAGTCTGACTCCATCAGCGACACTGCCACCCAGAAGATGGTGGCCAGCAGGTTGCTCGGGTGGTTGATGTTGGTCGGGTCTGTGATGTTGTCCTTAGATGAAGACGGGCTGCGGGTCTTGGCCAATAACACCTGCTGTTCACAGGCCTGGATGCGGTCCAGTGTAGCGCTGCGGGGTGGGTCCGACCACCTGTCCGCCTCGCCAAACTTCTTCGGGACAGAAGAGCTCCTCTGATGTCGGCTCCTCTCCTCTCTTCGAAGGTTGAGCTGCCCTGTGCTTTTCCTGTTGGACAGCTGCTTGAAACTGGTGAGGAAATCTGGAGACGAAGCCCTGGAGTTGCAAACAAAATTAAAGTTACTTTACGTTTTAACAAAAAACGAACCTTCTTTTAACAAAAAATATACAGAGAGGCGCACAAACCTAGTTAGGATGGCCATAAGATCGTTGTTCTTGAGACATTCAGCCAAGTTATCCACCACAGACTCCAGTGTAAGTAACACCTCCATCACATAGCCCTGCAAGAGAGAGAAAGAAAAAAGTGAACACAGTAAAAACAGATCTGATAAAGTTTCAAAGAGTTTTCAGTGCTGTCTGCAAAATGTATTAAAAAAACTGATGGGGATTTGGATAACATGTCATAGTACAGACAGTTATTGGTTCAGCACAGGGATTTCTACCATTAGATGAACATTAGTTTTAATGCTACGTTCATATGCTTAAACATCCTCAAACACAAACTCAGCATACAACTGATACAGCAAATCAATATATACTGAAAAACACCTTCATGGATCATCCCTAAACACTTGAACATATTGAATGTAAATTTTCTCACACATCATCACACACAAACAAACACACACACCAACCTGCACTTCTTCTCCATGTTCGCCCACGACTTCCACCAGCCTCGAGAGCAGGTCGGACACGGCGTGGGCAGAGATGGGCTGGCGGAGGGCTCGAAACACCTGGAAGGAACGGCCAGCGTAGTGACGTGATGAACTGCACAAGGCCGTCTGCAGCGCCACATCGCTGAGCTGCTGCTCGAGGTGGAAATCTGACATGAACAAACAGGCATATGTAAGAATGGAAATGAGAATTATAGAGTGGTAATGACATGGCTCTGTAGTATAATTAAATCATAATTAGTGTTGAGGATATAGGGTTACCTGACTTGGACTCTTTGAACACTGATACGACATGCCGAAGAAAGTTTGTCAGCTGCCCTGTGCTTTTTGAAATTTGGTTCTTTGGTGAAATGTCTTCATGACACCACAGTGGTCCATATGCTCTATAAAACAACAGTTTCTTAGTTACTAACAATGAACATTATGTTTTATATATACATGTCTATATATGTATATATATATATGTATATATATGTGTGTGTGTATATATATGTATATATATATGTGTATATATATATATATATATATATATATATATATATATATATATATATATATATATATATATAAATGTATATGGAGGTCTGATTTCTGTGGAAAGTAAAAAAATTAGCTGATTTTTCTAAAAATCTGTAAAAAACTCAAAATTATGTGTTACTATGCGTCTTTTTAGCCTTTGTGTAATGTCCCTACTAAACTGGCAAAAACAAATAAAGTCAACATGTCAGGAGATTTTTCTATTTAATACTCTGGCTCTAATTTTCCAAAGTGTGAAATAATTATGGTTCATGGGAGCTACATTAACTTAATTTGAACATAAAATCTAATCTACTCCCACAATAATAGATTGCACTAAGCATACAGTACCACTAGGTGGTAATCTACGCCAAAAAATATGAAAAAGTATATCCACATCATATTTGTGCTGTATGAAGAGCATTTTGTGTGTAAAAGCTTTCCAGACTTTCTTTACGACCTGTAAGTGAAACCACATTGAGTTCTGCCCTCCCTGGAAAGGAGGGAGAAAGGTGGAACAACATATCGACCGCAGTACCTTGTGGTTAAAAACTCGATGAGCTTATTAGTCTTCTCATCCATTTTATTGGAGGTCACCAGCTCCTCCACCTCGTGTGAGATCTCAGGCAGATTGTTGCTGCTGCCTCCCAGACTGAGACTGGACGAGGTGGACGAAGAACTCAGGCCAGAGTCTGGCACTGGAGACGCCTGACACTCCCGCAGGAAATCAAAACATCCTCCTGAACACGAAAAACAAGGGAACAGGTGTGCGATCAGAAACAGGTTGAAGTGGTTCATTTGCGTGCTTGATTTAATTTCCCTAACTGCAACTTGTAGCCGGATATGGCAGGAGTTAGCGTAAGAAGGGAGCGTGTAGGAGGCTGCACAACCTGTGTTTTAACATGTCTGGAATCTGAATCCAATTATCCTTGTCTACTGACGGTGTCTGTTTAATGTGGTGTTTAACTGCCAAGCTGTTGCACACCTAATCTCCCTGATGTTCATTTACAATATGATTCACTCTGCAATGAGTTATGTACAAATATAATAAACATGGGGGTGAAGCTGTAATAAAACAGGATGTTGTGTTTGGATCTCAAAGGCAGTGTTACCATCATGTGGTAAAAAAGCTATTTTTAGAGTACAAGTCATATTCAAATGGACAAAGACTACTCTGGGCATTTAAAAATGTCTAGACATTTGCAAAACAAATTATCAGTGGAGGGAGGGGGGCAGCCGGACAACCCTATCCAAGCCTCAGCAGATGGCCCCAATTTGGGAAAGAGGATAAAAATAGGAGAGTGGAATGCTTTAATCAAGACCTTTGATGTCCTCTGTGCGTAATATTGCTTTTGGCACAGTGTCCAAATATTTTCTCCCCAGATAAGAAACTTATCTATCTTCTGAAAGGAATGTTAGTCATTCCCCCCTGTTGTTCAAGTTTGTATTTCCAGGGAGGAGAGTAATGTGTCAATGCCAGGCTGCTCTGTCAACTGGAACCACTACAGGCTTCGTAGTACATATTTGTAGCGAGTGTTACTGTATTTTTACCCGAGGGTGAAAAGTCCGGTTGAAGACTTGGCTTGCAGGTGAGGGTCTTGGTGCCGTTGATCTCACGGGTCTGCAGTAAGACTGAGGCGATGGCCTGGAAGTTGTTGTTACAGGACAGCGCGATGAGCAAGTGGAGCAGGAGACGTTTGCTGTGCTCGAACACCTCCGGACGGCAGTGATCGACGCCTGGAAAGACGGATGGACCAGTCAGTGTCTGTCAGCAACACCACCAACTCTGAGACAAGGTGTCTGTGTTTGTCATAGCAGGAGAAACTAGAGTTTCTCCTCTCCACACTTTTCCTCTGTTTTCCAGACTTTATTTCAGTCCATTCAAAAATAAAGAAAAAAAATGTAGTGAAAGCAAATAAAAGATTTCTACCAGGGGAGCAACTTCAGCTGCAATCAGCACAATTCTTCAACTCACTACTTCAAATACATCGATATATCGCAATGGACTGAAACATTTGACACAATATTATTTCAAAATCTCCTCTAAACCGTAGTCCTTAAGTGACAAGTCAGCTATGAGATTTATATTGTGGGATGACTGGTTTTACAGGGATGGATGACTGTAGTGTGAACTCACCCAAAAACAAGGCATGTAGCAGTAAAGGCAGATGCATGGCCCAGTCCTCTCTGACGCTGTGGTCCACCACCATCTCCGTCATGAAAATGACTGCTATATTACACCTATAACACACAAAAACACACTATAAAGGCTCTCAATCAAATGAACCACACTTCTTGAAACAAAAACATGATCTTGAAGTGAGCTGCAAAACATAACTGAGCCTTTTTACTGCAGGCGTTTAGAGGAAAAATGCGGCAGGTTATTAAAGGTCAAAGATCAGCTTGTGGGGGATCTAACAGAGACGAGCAGCAGTTTTGTCTTGACATTTTGAACTGAAGTCCAACCTGTGCAGCGGTCCTCTGGGGGTGATGGTCTCTGGCAAGAAGTCCACCAGCGGAGCCCAACACCCTCCGTTCAGGGGCATGGGCAGAGGATGGGGCTGGTTGGTCTCAATGACAACCATCAGCCAGTCAGCATAGGGAGGCAGAGGCTCACCTAAGTGGTTTGAAGAAATGGTACAGCTGACATTGATCCCTTGCACATATATAGAAAATAAAATAAATAAATAAGAGTTGGTGCATTTTCAATATAGCTGGACATGGGTGGTATGCGGTCAAATGATACAGACGTTAATGACATACAATTGCATAAGACGGTAGAAGTAAACTTTTAAAGCTCACTTGTCGGATTAGTGGTTGAGGATGCTTTTTATTGTCATATTATTCCTTCCCGCATTCGTCTGCAGGGCTAATTGAGACCGAGAATGTAACAAAGCTGTTTTTTGGGTCACTGGCAGCAGTGTTGAGGCCCTGGGCTCGACTACTTTTATTTCAGTGCCAGTTCTCACAGAAGCCTTTTAAGAGCCCCAGGCCACTCCGCGCTGCTCATGCATTATCGATGAAACCATGTCGGCCCCCATCTTACCCTCCAAACCAGCCTGTGTATTCCACGCTTGGCAGACCATGACAACCGCAAATTTTTTTCGGAGGGTATGGAAATTCACTCACTCTTATCTTCATCGTACGATCCTCCTGAGCTGTTGCTGTAGCGTGATTCCAGCCGGTTGTGGGCACGCATTATGTGGCTGAGCCTGAGGTCAGAAAAAAAACAAACAAATCATCATGATGGGTCTTGATGCGGCTGTAATTAATTTAATGATAAGCTTTGAGTCGTTGTTGTTACCTCTCCTCGCTCTCCTTTACAGTCTTAGTATCGTCTGTGTCAGGAAAGCTCTCCTGACCCGCAACAACAGTATTGCTGCTTGATGTGGTGCCTAAAAATGAACCAAAAAAAAGAGCATGATCTTTAACACCAGCACCGCTTCACATCCACCACTGGGATTTGTCCAGAGCACACTCAGTTTCCTATGGTTGGCCACTAAGTGGTTCCACTGGAGCAGTTAGGATTTCCTGGTTGGTGGATTTTTTTCCCATCCTCGAAAAAAAAAAAAATCCTACAAAGTTCGACTGGTAGTCTGTTTTTTAAAAGACACACCTGAAGCTGCTGTGGATGCTTTGCTTGTGGCAGTGAAGCGATAGAAAGGGGGGCTATCACAGTGCTGCACAACAGGGTTGACCGGATCCGTTTGCTGTAACTCAAATATCAGCTCCTCCATGGTTTGCATAGTGTTGTTCCGGCACAAATAGATCACCACTTTCTTGATCTGAACAAGCATATAACATTAAGAATATCTGTGAGAAACTGAATATATACTGAAACTGAACAAATAGCTACATAACATTTTTAGCTTGGCCTAAATGACATATCTTACATATGGCAGGAGGGTGGTGTCGCTGCTGACGCCACATAAGCTGATGAGAAACTGCAGTGTGGTTCTCAGATTGTTGCTCCACTTCTCATTGCTGACTAAAGCGTTCCAGGCATTTTCCATCTCTGGTCCAGGAAGATCATCTCCATACTGGTGAGGGGGGTGATAAAAGAGCACATTAGCCGCACTGACCTTAGATTGATCAGAAATGATTTAATTAAATTCTCCAACGCAACTTTACCTTGGCGGTCATGAACATGAGGTTATTTAGCACCATAGATGTGGCCTGTAAGGAGCCCCAGCCGGTGCCTTTAAGTTGGTGGGATGAAGTTGTACTAGTCGTCCGACTCGAAGCGTCATAATCGGACGTGCAGGGGGTGAAGACCGGGAGCAGCAGCCCGCTATCCACCAGCTCGATGTTACCGAGCCAGGGCAGGAGGTAGGTCAGCATGATCTGCCTCCCGTTGGGATGGGTGGTGGAGAACCTCTGGCTAACCTCTGGGACAAGCACAGGAAAGGATACGCTAACATCTGAATAACATCAGCGGGGACTGCGGTGTTTATATTCAACAGGGAAATCAAACATATACTGTATACTCAGTTTCACCATAATTGCCAGTTTAATCCTGATCAGCATGTGAACTCTGCATAAAACTGGAAGTCCCTTAATGGACGTGAGCGCTCAGTGTTTCTGTGGTGAGTGGGAGTGCCCGTAGATACATGAAGTGTCTGTGTGGTGGGAGAGGAAGACTTCGTTGGAAGATGAGCGAGCAGCATTTAGTGGGAAACCATAAGAAGATGACAAGCCTGCGAGCGTATTGCAGCAGGCTGGAGTACCGTGGCTAACCCCACTGTGGCCACACACACACACACACACACACACACACACACACTCAGTGCACATGACACCATCGGCTACCTGAGAATAGAGGAAGTGTGAGTTCAGGGTACATCCTGGCCAGCTGGCTGGAGAGTTGCGGTAGGGAGACGCTGTAAAGTGGCGGCAGTGGACCGTGCGTGCCGTAGAGGATACTGTGGGGCTTCTGCTCTGCGATCCTCTTAGAGTACACGAACAACTTCGCTTCGAGAATCTGTCAAAGGATAGGGAAGAAATGTGTGATTTTCACTGGAGCTTTTTTATTCAAACCCACACAGAAGCACATAAAGGGAAGAGTTTTTTGTGTCACCTGCATTAGCTGCATTGAAATCTCATAGATTTCTCTGTTGGTGTCTGACGCCTTGAAGAGGACCAGATTCAGCAGTGTTACTATGTCGCTCGGGTAGTTTCTGTTTGTAGGGAAAGAGAGAGGAGAAAAAAAACACTAAGAAATGCTTTGTTATTTAGAAATCAATGATGAGTGTTCCACATAGCGTTTGGGCTCATGTTTTTCAGGAATAACAAGAGCTGAGACAAACAGGACTTTTTAAGATGATTAGCTGAAGTGGGGCTTTGAAACCAAAGTTAATTTGCCAGTGTTTTCTCATTTGGCCAAGAAATCTGGATGGTTCAGAGAACAGAGTATCCAAAGTTACTCGGCAAATTGTTAATTAACTGCAAACAATGACATACAAATAAACATGAAGTGGCACAGCACCAACTCCACACAGAGAAGAGAAGATAGCTTAGCTGACCTTCACGAGCTGAGCAGATGTCAGAGAGAGAGAGAGAGATAGGGAAATTTTGTACCTGCTGCTGCACACTGTAGCGATGGCTTTGAAGCAGCCCGAGGCGAGCTGGTAGGAGCCTGTGTAGCAGCGATCCACAGCCCAATTGAAGAGGTTGACCTGGTCGGCATTGAGCTCCAGGAGCAGGATGACGACTTCACAGCCAAGCTGGTGGACCTGAGCCAGGAGCGGATACACACACATACACACACTTCACTGAATTTCATGTCTTTTATGAGGGTTCCCCTGTATTCTTGATTCTTATCGTGACCTGAAATATCTGAGGCTTTCTGTATTTTTTGAAAGATCCAGGGATTCATTGTAAATTGATTCCAGTAGCTCTACTTCTGTCATGAAAAAACAATGATGATACATTGTATTTCCTTGGCTGTCTGCCCGGTCAATGCTACTCCTCAAGCCATTTTATGAAAACATGAGGTCTCAAAGTCAATCTTGCAGAGAAAGAATGTGTAAAATAACCATGCGGGTGCTTCATCTTGATTCACAGTAAAGTGGAACAAAGACAATATCAGACTAATTTATTTTGAAACAAAACTCTCCTTTACTACTTGCCAGCCCTCCTGAAAGATAATGGTGAGCACTTGGCAAGGCCCAGTGTTGGGCATTAACAAAAGCAGGCTTCAGCAGGCTATCAGAAAGGCTTTCTGGGTCAGCTCTTTGTTTAAATGCACCGCGGTTGTAAAGTAATGCCACATACCCGCTGATCCTGGCAGGCTAGTATATTATCCAGCCACTTATAGAGGTATCCGTCTGGAGAAAGGCCAACATTATCAAACACAGGGCCGCAGCACAGCACAGCAGACATGGCCTGGAAGAAACAAACAGTCAACAACACTCGCATGTTTTAGGCTTTAATACCCACGATAAATCTATTCAAAGTTCTGCCTCCCCTCCATCACACACTGCACTTTTCCCACCAAATCACTGCAGTCAAATAACAACACATCTAATTCCAAAGTGGTCGTTAAAACAACAACACTTGACAAGCAAGGGTGACAAAGTCTCCTTGGAAATGTGACCGAGCAGCTGTGTTATCTGTCACTGCTCAGTGTAGTAGCAGGAAGTATGTGTTGAGATCCCAGAAGTCACATTATGTGACATTAAACAGCAGCACTCATATCTGTCAACATAATAAGTCTGTTATTTCTTTAGACCTAAAGATAGCAAAGAGGGGATGGACAGAAGATTAAAAAAACGGTTTGATTCTCTGATAACTCCTTATACTTATATTCAGGACAGTGTGTCTCGTAGTCGTAGTAATTTCATAAAAGATTGTCACTCACAGTTTACTGTATAATTCTGTGACCCGCGTAAGAAATATGTTAATTTACTTTGTGTGTTTACCTTGAGGGCACAATATTGATATCTTGTGATCTGGTGGTTCCTGTCACTGTAGCGGTCCAGAGGGGTGAACATGATGCTGAAAGGGCCGGCCCACTGACTGAAGAGGATAAAGAGGTGATGCCGCAGGCTCTGCTGTGGAAACAGGAAGCGCCTGTGGTGCACTGGGGAGGCAGACAAGAGGGCCTGTTATAGGTCAGCTCACTGAGAGAGCGAAGACTCAGCGAAAACAATCAAACATCTGAAACTCTTAAGCGACAATAAAAGTGCATTTTCCAATAAGATGATGAGGTGTTGATGTCCCCCGACGGATCATTAGCCATTCAGTGGGGACTTGTGAATGCCTAGCAACCCATGAGTCATCACCTGTCCTCGCCTGCTATGTCCTTAAGCTGCACTATTTTTGCAGCTCCCCTTGGGCTGAGTCCAAATCAAGATCAATGTCAAGTGTCTTGTGCTGCATGTGCTCGACTAAGACAGCTAAATGGAAGCCTATTATATAATTTATAATCGCAAACTGACGCCAAGAACAAATGAAGTGTATTAGACATATTAAAGATGTGTTTTCATGCATCATTCAGACTTGCACAGCATTTTTAGCGGTTGGACTGATAAGAGATGCTTTCTGAATCTTACCTGGTACACACTGGATGAGGTTGGCCACCATGGCGCTGAAGTGAGCTCGGATGTCCTTGAGGATCTCTGCATCTTTGTCATTCTCAGCTTCCAGGAGCATTCGGGTAAGGTCTACATACTCCAGGAACAGAGCGCCCAGGGCGAGGGTGTCGCGTTCCAGAGCTCCGTTTGTACTGTACGACCACAGAGAAAACAGGGAGACACTCAGTGAAAAGAAACAACAAGTGAAACAGTATGTTACAGAAATATTTCATCCGTCAAGGTGTTGACTGTACAGCAGCAATGAATTATAAGGCATTATGTAGCAAACATAACGCTCAGTTTTGTTATGATGCTCCCCTCCTCTGGACCATGAGTGTGATACTGTGCAGTGTGGGGCTGTAATGTGTCAACTCATTTCATACTAACCTGTCACTGATGACACCTGCATCAGCCAGCAGCTCAAAGATCCGCAGCAGCTGCAGTCTCAGCAGGTCTCGTCGTTCACGCCGCTTCTTGTTCTGCAGAAAAATCAGGAAGAAAAACCCACAATGGCACAAGTCCTGATGATAACTCTATTCATCTATATTTAGTGAGTGAGATTTTCTGATACATGCCAGCTCTCTGCAAGTGTTAGAGGCCACTATCTGATTCATTAGACAAGTTGAACGTGACAGTAAATACTGTGACTCATGT
>JAOXYL010000059.1:6363634-6376112 GCA_028564955.1 Terapon puta
TAAATAATACACAATAAATAAGGTAAATACACAATAAATAAGGTAAATACACATATAAATAAGGTAATTTTCACATTATAAGGTAATTTTCACATATATATGTTATATATATATATCAACCAACCTCAGGTCTTCTTTCTAACGCTTCTTTCATCAGGGGATGTAGCTCCTCCACGAGTTCTCTGTGTGCAGGCGGTGAAAGTCATCAAAAACACGTCAAACAGCCGGGATAAACATTCAGTTCAACTAAATTACAGTAAGACTATTTTTGTTTTCAAGGAAAAAGAGATTGAGCTAAAAAAAACCCCTGATTTTTAGAAAACAATTTAGATGCACCTGTTAATGGCAACAAGGCACCACTCAACTATAATCCCCTGATTATCTCCACTTTCAATCCCCACAAATACAGGTCAACATGCATTTAGCAACAGGGAAAATAATGGATTGCGCTCTAACTTCCATGTTGTCCCATTAAACCAGACAAACAGCTAAAACCTTATGATGCTTTGCTGCTTTGAAACCAATGAGTCGATCATATGTGGAACTCCAAGACAAAAAATCTGAACTGAAATAGGTCTTTGTCGAGGCAAAATGAGTCTTCAGATGATAAGAAACACTGTTCTCTTGTATACCTGAAAACAAGGGCATTGGTGCGACCAAAGCCCAGAACTAATGACTCTGTCAGCTCGATGCTCTCTGCCCTCATCAGCGGGACCAACTGCTTCAGAAGCCAAGCCACAGATGGGCTCCCGATAACCTGAAACATCAAACACCAACAGTTCACACAGGCAAACCTCTAACGATGCATGAACACCACTAATTACACGGGGCCGCATTGAGCGAAGTGCCTGTACAGTTAAAAATATATCAGCTTCCTGCTCCATTCGTGTCGGGTAGGTGCGGTGTAACTTGATGCTTGGAGTTTGAATGTCAACAAGCTCTGTATGAACACCTGATGCTGGAGAGACAAAGCACCGGGGGAATTAATAAGGCCACGAGGCGGGGAGGCGGCTACCTTGTTATCGTAGCTGACACCGCTGTCAGGTGTGGCGGCCGAGATCTCAGGTGTCGAGGCTCTCAGATGGCCCGGGCTCATGATACTGGGCTTGGCCACCCCAAAGCAGAGGATCAGGTAGTTCCTCCACAGGGTTACGTAATTGTCCCCGCTGCCGGACGTGCTGGTCTTCTTCGCATACACTGGGTTACTGGTGAACCACACAAAGAGAAAATAAGATTTTAGCTGAGAAGTTTTTCTTGAGGAGGATTTTTTTCACATGTAAAGGGGAACTGGTATCAGGTACCTGTCCTTCAAATAGAAAGTCAAGGTCGGGATGTGGAGAAAATAGGAAAACATTTCACGGTCCCTCCTGACGTCACTGCTACGAGTGCTCAAGGACACTTACTTTGGGTCCACCAGGGGCATGAGCATCTGCATTCGGGTGAAGGCGTAGGGCCAGGCGTAGCTGAGAGCCGTGGGGCAGTGCTTGGGCAGGTTGTCCTGTCGGAGGAGGCTGTAGACACACAGCACCCAGGGGTCCTTCACTGACTGGGCGAAGATCCACACGTGCGATGGGCTCCTAATGTCGTAGTGGCTGTTAACGAGCAGCGCGTTCCACTCGACGAGCCACTGAAGGTCCACGTGGTGGCCGGCCGGCAGGGCGGCCTGCAAACAAGCAAGCGGCATGGTCAGATATCCAGTTAGCAACATTTGATCCATCTCATAGTATATTTAGAAACACAGTTGGATAACGCACATAAGGATGTATACTGCATTACAAAAGCCTCGATAAATCTGTATTTTTAGCATCATGTCCACAGCTTGATGATTACATAAATGAGGATCAAAAGGTCAACAGCTGCTCAGTTCTAGCTGTTCATTTGTTTTTTTTACATTTAAATAACTAAATCGAGCTTCTGTCTAACACTCGAGGTAATAAGCGTTTCCTGTTTCGTGATATTTAAAGGACACCTGATCTTTTCACTGGCCCAGCTAACGAGCATATTATGTGAAATGAATAGGGTGCGACTGAACTCCATGAAAATTCCCAGGCATGGTAAAACACAAGCAAATAAATCAACCGAGCCATAGAGTTGAGCTACCAACAACTTACCGTGTCAGAGACGGCAACATTGACAAAACTTTCTAGGATTATGGGGCTGAGCTGGTCCATAATCTCTATCATTGGTTTATCATCATCCTGCAGGAACAATAAAATCAGTCAGTCACCAAACGTCTTTGTATTCTGTCACCTAAATGCAGCTTTGTCTCACTTCACCTCAGACTGGCCGATGGTCATAAAGAGGCTTCGAATCTCCTTGAGTATGGCGATGGCGAGCCTGCGGGTGCTCAGCTGACAGGAGCAGAGCAGTACGAGGGCCAGCCCCTCCACAGCATGCAGCACAGTGGAGTGAGGACCTCGCTCTGCAGGTATCTTGAGACTCGGGCTGGTCTGCAGCAGCTGTGAGAGAATCATCAAAAGGAAACAAAAGCTGATCTTATGACTGCGTTAAATTTGTGTTTCCACACAGGCATTTGCAACAAGTGCTAGAGTACCTGAAGGGCAGACAAACAACGCAAAAAAGTAAACATGTGATTTTTCTTTCCCACTTGTTAAAAGCACGAAAATATTCCATAACTGACAAAGAAAAAAGTTGTGTACCTCAGCAGTGTGTATTTTAGCTGTGTCATAGCTCTTCCCCGGGGCAGCCAGGGTTAGTTTCCACTGTGTGAGCAGTTGCAGCAGCAGTTTGAGGGATGTGTCTAACAGTCCCTGGTGAATGTCCTGGACCTCACGTAACAGGAAGTTAGAGAATCCAAACAGCACGTCGTCCCGCCAGTCAGGGAAATCCACCAGCAGACTTTGCAAGGAATTCTGGGCTATGAGTCGAAGCTCGTCATCCATGTGGATTGTGAGTCTGACAAGCACGACAAAGAAAAGATAAACAAAAATGAAACAGGTGTCTTTATGGGAATGAAATTATGTCTCTTTTTTTAGCCAGAGGACCATCTGGCAGCTTGAACTTTAGGACTCATCTGTGGTATAAATCTGACACACAGAAACAATCATTTTAAATCAGCCGCCTTAGATTTGGCTGCTGCATATAATCAGCTGTCTCACATCACTTATGGTTTGAAAGAGCATTTTTTTATCAGATAGGGGGGTTTGTCGATTTCAATTCAGACAGCAATTTAATGTTGTCCTGGATTCTGAGTCTTCAATCACAGAAAAATGATGAAAACTTATTTTTTCACACATTAGATAGTAAATAAATCACAACATTATAAAGGGCTGCACACAAAAAAAACACTTGGTTGGAGACAACAAACTGGTGTAGCAGGAAATTCAGGTTCTTACTGTGTGTGGTGCAAGCTTGTTTCCCCAAACATTAATAAAACTTAATTGGATCTCCAGTTAATTATGTTGTCAGACAGTTAGAGCCTGTGCCATCAGTGCTTTGTCTGCCTTATAAAGAAAAAGGAGGCTTCTGCCAACAGGGACGACTCACCGAGAGAGCAGGTCTATGAGCTCTGGCTTGGACATCCCGTCAGGCAGGATGCGAGGAATGGCAGCGACACATGTCCTGAACAAGTCAATCTTGGGCTTCCTTTCACCTCTGAAAAGATTCGAGTCACATTTCAAGTTTGACTGTCAAAAAAGTGCTTTTGAAGTGTTCAACTGTCATGCATAACCTGATCAAGCACCGTGATAAAGATTGTCCTACAGAGTTAATTAAGTTAATGGAGGGGTTTCTTTTCCCTTTCGAATCGCTGTGAAGCTTTGCCAAGTTGGGATGTTTTGGCAAATAGGATGATGGAGCATTGCATGCACTTACGTGATCATGTCTTCAGGCTCCTTGTTCAGCATCTGAGCGTTAGTCATCATCATGCAGCGTCCCACCTCCTTGTCCAGGTGTCTGAGGATGTTGTCAATAGCCTTCCTCACATGAAAGTAATACTGTGACATCCCTGGAGAAGAATATCACTGTTACTCATCTGCAAATGTCTATCTAACTCCAAATTTGAAGCTGTCATTGCTTTGTGTAGCCTGAAAAAGTATGGCATTATCAGCATTCCTGACTAAGGCCAGTCTCACTCACCAATGACTTTGGCCTCCTCATCTGTCAGCGTTTTGCTCAGGTATGTCTTCTTGACTCGGAGTGTATGCCCAGAGGGTAAAGTGCAACCAGTGTTAGGCATGGGAGGCTCGCCGTCCTTCTGCTGCAGTTTATCGGCTATGACCAGGAATGCTCTCAGACCAATATTCATTCTCTGCATAGAAAAGAAACGTCAGTGTCAGCTGTTTGTTATCAGTTTGTTGATGTTGTACTGTTGTTGCAATGCTGTACTATTAGTCTGACTGGGAAACTAACACTGTAACATTTTTTTTTCTGTAAACATAAATGAAGGCTCAATGCATACCTCTGGATTAAGACTAAAGGCTTTTGCAGGTTTCCCCACACAAAGAAGGTCAAAGATAATCTCTTTCATGGCGAAATCAAGTCTTTCCTATAATGACATAAGAGGAAAAAAAACTGTTTAATATGATATTGAGAATGCCAGGAGATATGATTTTACAAGTCTCAATATGATGTTGTATATTACTTTCAAATCAGAGGTACATGAAATATGAAATAGTTTGTCACATTGTTGTATTTACCTGTGCAATAAACTGGATGATTTTGACAAAGATATTCAGAGGCATGTCTCTTGGTACGACACTGCGGGATCCTTTGGGGAATAGTGTTGTGACAATGGTGTTGAGGCGACTGTGGACACAGAGAGAAGAGCGCATTATGAGGACTCAATAAGTTGTAAAGATAATGTAAAACTACAGAAAGAACTATATTAAGGTGTTTTGCAAATTTTATATATATTGCTTGAAAGCAGGGTTAGTTTTAAGGACAAGTTTATTATGGGCCTAATTAACGTTTAAAAAGTCAGACTTGACCTGTTTGGGATTTCTCATGTGGGCTCAGGCTCATAATAACGTGCGTAAGCTGCTGATAAACCTGTGGCCTTGCACTGACAATTTGCTGACCCCAGGCCTGCATTGCTGTATACTGGTATATTCTTCCCATCAACCTCGAGTTTATATAGCTTTAGCACCAAGAAATGGAATTTAGTCCATGACCTTCAAGAGCTTCTCCCACACACAGTGCAAAATATCTGCAAAAATGTATTGACAGAAAAATTCTCATTCATGCCAAATAAAGGAAAACTTCATCTACACATCTACCAGTTTGACTGGCTCACTGCATTATACAAAGCATTACAAGATATTTACCCCTGTGTTGCTGTGTTGCTCTCACACTTGATTCTGATCATGTAGACCCACAGCAGTCGATACAGGGACTCCAATGCCACGCGCGCCATTTTGGGGTCCCTACTCTGTAAGAAACAATCATAAAAGAAAGTCAATGACAGAACCACTTTCCTACAAACAATAGTCTGAAACTCAATGTTCACTGTAAGTTATGATGAGACAGAAAAATTACATAGTTGAAAAATGCTTATGTAATTTATCAAATGCTGACAACAACAATAGTTACTGCCAGAAGAATGCTACAATAAAAATATCAAACAAAAAACAATGTAGATTAACATGCTTCTGGTTTTAGATCCTCCTCTCTCCTGAACAAAGACGATCAAAGTATGAAATAAAGGCTGTTTGTTTCCAGGCCACATTACCTTCAGATTTGAGAGGCAGTTGTTAAGGAAGACGTGCCATCTGTTGAGGAAGAACTGTTTCTGGCTGACACACAGGAGGCATGTCACCAAGGGGTAAAACGCCTGTGTGGAGTACAGTTCGTATTTAGATCTCTTTTATCACATGCTGTTAAAATAGCTTCAACTTAAAAAATGCTGTTAATATCTTTTAATCTTATATCTGAGTGGCTAATTTTAGGAATTATGCATTACTTCTGAGGCATATTTGCATCAGTGCAATTGAAGAATCAAATAATTTTTCTTCAGAAGCTGTAATACGTTTTGTTATGCTTTTTGCTGATGATGCACTGCATTATATTACATCAAAACATGTTCTTCACCCATAATCACTGCCTGAGGGGAATGTAGGCGTTCTGTGAGAGCAAACTGCTGTTCCATGAGGGTTGTTGTCTTTCCATTTCACTGTGAACTGGCGAAATGCTTTTTTGAAGACACTCGAGAGGAAGGGGACATTATCAGACTCTTCCGTATACTGCGCCCCATTTGACGCTTGTTTTTATGCTTTGAAAAGGCAGCCAGTCTTCCCTCATAAATTATTTCTAGTGCGGACAATGAGGCTGCAAGAGAACGTTGCACAAGAGTGACCTTGAAATGCCCGAGGATTCACAGAGAGATCCAGGCATCCAGGAAATCTACGCAGGCAGCAGAGGGTGTCCGAGTGAATATTGGAGGTGTGCAAAAAACAAACAGGGCCAACAGTCAGCATCAGTTTGCTCTCTGTTGTGTAACTAACCAGCGAGTGCTTCTTTCTGGAGGACAAGTCCAGGGTCGTGTCGTACAAGCTGTCCACAAAGTTCCTCAGGCAGGGTACGTTCACCTCATTCTTCACGGCCTGGTACAACATCACACACAGGTCACATGCCAAGACAAAGCCCTCTTCAGAGTAGTGCTCTTTTACCATTACAATTAAATACTGTGTAATACATGTGTTGTGTGTTGGAAGAAAGAAAAAAAAAACAAAAAAAAACTTACTGCTGCAACAGGAACCAAAATTTCAACAAAGAGACCAGCCAATGCGTGCTTAATGTCCTTGTCCTTGACTTCCAGGAAATACTGGGCGCACTCCTGTTGAAAAGGGAGTAGTAAATAGTTCAACACACAATAAAGACTGACATTACTTTAAATCTACTCTGCATGTGGAGAGTGTTAAGCTAAGTGGTAAGTGTTGAGCTAATAGGAAACAGTCAAAGGGCTGCAAATCCTGACAATCCTGAGATCTTTTTTTGTTCCATTTTACACAATATAAGCCTGTGAATACGGCATGCTTTAAAAAATAGAACAAGGCACTCCGGACCTGGAAATGCTAACATATAATCAGTTTGTGATTATAATTTTGGGGTCTATTCAAAGTACTGAAATATAGATCAGTTATTGAAGTCTTTTATACCTGCATGAACTGAAAAGAGGCTTCAAAATCCTCAACAGGATACATTTTAACTCGGAAGAACTTGACCCCCATGATGAGGCTAATAGTGCTCTGGACTACATATGGACTCTGCTCTTTCTGCCGCAGCTCCTTCAGCTCCGTCATAAACTTCTTTTTCACAGCAGGAAACCTGAGAGAGAGACAGAGAGAAAAAAAAGACAACTAAATGAGGTTCTAAAAACAGACGCGGCTGCATAGCTCAGTCAGACGAGTCCCAAATCAGCACTTCCACAAAAAGTTCCTCCACTCGGAGTCGTGATGCAGAGAGAATCCAGTGACAATATTCAGGGAGCACGTCTCCCAAAAATACCCCCGTCTAACCCTCAGAATTTAGACTGAGAGTCTGTGCCCCAAGATGAACTCCTCATCTAGCACCTGATCCCTTGCCCAAATTGAACCAGAGATGGGATTCTTCAGCTGGTCTAAATTTAGAAGATAATTCATCAGGAGAGCTCATGCCAGCATCTCTTAACCTCTTCACTGATGGAGAGTAGAGCACTCACAAGAAACTGGGTACAGATGTTTCTGCATCTTGATCATATGACAAAAAAATATTTATCATTTCTTTAGATTCAGACAGATTGAGAAACTACATTATGACAACAACTACATTATATCAATCAGCATCAATCTCTCTGAAGACAGCCGAAACACAACTATGAATTATCTCTCAGTTATTTCGGTTTAAAGTAACATTCTTGACCCCTGTCCTCTTTTCTTGACCTCTTTCTTGCTATAAAAGCCTCTCAGTAAAGTATCTCCTACAGGAAATTAAGCAGACTGTACTTTGGGGAAGGAGGCATGCACTGTGCTCACCAGCCATATCTCTATTTAAAGGGTTTGCTTCTTGCTGCAATGATCTGAAAACTTCAAATAAACAGACATCAATTTCCAGTCCTAGTTTGGTGTGAAGGGGACCTGTCCAAAAGTGTGTCGTCTATACAGTATGTTCCAGCCTCTTGAACCGGGAGATGTTTCGCAGGAAGGCATTAGGAATGGTAACACACCATAACGGTGTGGCATGACACCAAAGGCCAACAGAGCAGAGAATGAAGATTTAACAGCCGATGGGAGAGAGATGGAAGGGAGAAAAGAAATGGCATTCAATTATATAATCATAGATCTGTCTTTGCCACTTACTTGGACTGGGCTAATACTCCTATGATCTCAGCATAGAGGTCTGCTACAGTGTGCATGTTGCCAGTGTTAGGACCGTGATACCTATGGGAAGACAAAAACAACAAACCTTTGAGAAATTTGAAACTGTGAAAACTAAGACTATGAAAGACTATGAAAGACATGAGAGACAAGCGCTTACCCCTCTTTGTATCTAAAGTGCTTAAAGGCTAAGTTTATGACTTCATTGACCAAACTGTCAAGCACCGGATGGAGCGGCATCTAGTTAAGAATCAGGAGACACAAGTACAACAATGAATTATACACTCGCAAACTATTTTTTTTCAGCAACAGTAAATTAGCTCAACTTAAAGTTGTAATCTAGAGGAATTTCATTTTGTTGTTTGTCGTCTTTAATGATGAGCCATAATTGCAGGTGGGTCTTTGGGCCTCATTTTCATCACCTGTTGTCATCGATATTTATTTTATTTGTCCGGACGCAGTAACCGTTTTCTTGTAGGGCTGGCAGAAACGGGGAAAAAACAGCACACTGCCTCACACACAGGTGAGTTGAATAGCGAGCCTGTTGCAGTAAAAGCCTTGTTAAAAGCCCGACTATGTGGCACTGGTGATTTTTCTGGGAAAGTCGCCACTGAAAAATGCTGCAGACTTTCATCAGTGGGCCACAGGCTTGTTGTGTTGCCTCATGCTGCAATAAATAGCAAAATGCCATATGTTTCTTCAAATGAAAATCTTCAAGATGATGACTTTAAGTGAGCTTTTTATATATATACACATATATACATAGATATATAGATATACATAAAACAAACGATGAACCAATATAAGTCAAATCACCTGTTTCAAAACTTCTATAAGTACAAGAGAGAAGATGAAGTCGATGGCTAAATCTCGCCTTTCGAGTAGATAATCCCTCTGCTGCTCATCACTGTGAGAGAAAAACAAGAGTAACAGGTTTGGTTCAATCACACAGTACACATGAGCCTCACCATTGTTTTGTTGACAATATACACAGGTGACACACTGTGACATGCACATATCAAGTGAACAATTCTCACTTTTTGGACTTGGTGTTGGCTCTTGGCCGATAC
Source organism: Terapon puta (assembly GCA_028564955.1). Lineage (NCBI taxonomy): Eukaryota > Metazoa > Chordata > Actinopteri > Centrarchiformes > Terapontidae > Terapon > Terapon puta. The sequence goes on from JAOXYL010000059.1 coordinate 6,373,017, forward strand.
TCGTGCAGCTCCTCCTCTAGTCCATTTTGTCTTTTGTACCAGTCAAACAAAGTGCGCAGGATTGAGGGGAGACAGTACTCAGCCAGAGAGCTCATGGTGCTTATCAACTGTAAGAGAAAAAACATACATTGTGCAATTTCATGTTTATGTTTAGCAGTTAACATACCGAAGTAACCGATAGCGATCAGCGTTTCCTTTGTTTATTAGTGCAGCAATCTACACAAAAAATTCAAACAGCACCATTTACATTTCATCATGTTTCCTATATTTGGGCAGAGCTGCATTAAGGGAGGGTGACATGAGACTGGATGGTGAGCTGGTCCTCTCCGGGGCCAAACGGTGAGACAAGGTGCCCATGGGGCTGCCTCCCTCACTCTTGGGGGAGGGAGAGGGAAAGGAAGGAACAGGCGGGATGGGCCGGGCACACAGGAAGGGAGGAGAGGCCGGCCGGTCCGGGGAACACAGCGAGCCGTTCATTCAGCACGAGGCTGGAGAAGAATCCTGGCTCTGTGCGGCTGCTGAATGGCCTCACGCAGCAGCACAAACACACCCCTGTGGCTGTGAAAGGGCCCTCTCTGCAGAGCCACAGACCTGCTGGACACACCTAGCGCAGAGCCAGTGCCAGCTCTCAAGGTAAACACTCCTGCCCTTGACTGGATCTAAAAGACCTTTTGGGGATGTGAGCAGCACTTTCACCCATCAGCTCTTTCATGTTACAGTCTTACAGTGCATCATACATACTGGAGCATAATCAAGGCTAAACTTGGCTCATATAGGGGAAGGCAAAATAGTTGGTCAGTGTAAATGTTGGTCTCTCTCTTTCTCTCTCCCAACATATATCTCATCTCTCTCTCTCTCTCTCTCTCTCTCTCTCTCTCTCATACACACATTCACATATATGCCAGCATTTCACAGCACTTACTTGGTCAAACTGAGGATCCTCTCCCCTCTGCAGCGACTTTGTCAATGGCTTTTCCTGAAAAGGCAGAAAAAAAAGGAGTCATTATTTTTGTAAGTTTTCTTATTTGTTGAAATTCACGCTGGTAAAGTTCTCTGAAGTTTGGCCGGAAGCTCATAACTCTATATGCCCTGTCGGAACAGAGTGTGGGGAGTATTTTTGAAACAGGGACTCGTTATAGCCCAGCTAATGAGAGTGCCATCAATCAGTCTGATGCCAGGCATGAGCAGACAGGGTCAAATATTAGAGATGGGACAGTCATGACAGCTCCCATTATTATAGTCCTCTATCATCTGAGATAAAGGCCTTGATGGGGGATCTGGGTTGAGCACAGTCTCCTGCTGTCAGGACAGGCCTGTAGTTTTCCTGAGAGATGTATATCATTTCACAGCAGCTCATCCTTTTTAAATGAAGGCTGAATCTGGATGAAAACACATTCATAACAGCTTAATTTAAAATAATTTTCCCTATACGTTTAAACATGTAATTCATTTTTTGGACTGCAAGTGTCTTAAAATACCTTTTAAGTTAAATGAAAAGACAAAAGTCTAACAACACAAAACAAAGTGTGCAAACTACACAGTGCTAATTAAAGGCTGCATCGCTTTAATGAAACATATTCAAAGTTTTATGTTTTAATTTGTGTACAAATGAAACACCTCCACCTGAAAACCCACTTTGTTATCTTCATTAAGGGACACGACAACAGTAATATTTTTATATCCTCTCACAGCGCACAATTACCACCTAATCTATCTTTGCACAAATCAAAACATCTGCTGGCCTTTACCTTTTTCTCTACTCGTCTCTGCCAGATAAGTCCCACTGCTGTCTCGTTTGCCAAATCACAGCACATCACTTGCTTGATGATAATCCAAAATAGCCAAATGTCGGGTGTGTCTGACATTGACATTGCGTGGGCTGACGGCAATGACGCTCTCTCTCCTGCAGCTGGAATGCCAACTAAGCCCCGTGCTCTGATGAACCTTTTGGTTTTTGGACAAATGCTTGCACCTGAGGAGCCCATCTGTGCTCGAATGACAGAAAAGTCGATGCCTCTTGCATCGTCGGGCTTTAGAGGTTTCTTCTGCCCTTTTCGCAGGCTGATACAGCAACAATGATTGTATTCGATTACCTCACAGGTTTACAGCATTCCTTTTGCTGAAATCATTTTCTGCAACTTAGATGAGGATCTGTTCCTAATTTACAGCTATATAACAGCCTTTTTTATAATTTATTCTGTACTTGATGAATCAATGCTGAAGACAAATTCCCGTGAATGAGGAGGATGTACAGAAGGGATGATTATATGTCAATAATAATCAGGCACTTGTCCCCAGAGAGGAATAACAGAGAGAGGCACATCCTCCCTGCAGTTTTCTACAGGGAGTTACACAGAAAGGAGGGGTTGCTCTCTTTCCCTGTGGTAATTAACACTTCCCTGCAGACCGAGGCCAGTGACTAACAGCTTCCTATAAATCACAGTCCCTAAAACTGGAGGCTGCCTGTCCACAGAGACCGCGAGTAAACGCACAATAAATCAGACCTGTAAACTTACATGAAATTATTGTAAACAGGATCAAGCAAATATCTTATCAGACCTCAGATCTGGGTGGCATTTTTGTTCGTTTTCACTTTTTCCTGTTTTTCAGAGTTGGAAGTTTTAGATAAGAGATCAATCTTTCGGTTTCATTTTAAGTTTGAATGTGGATTCATTTAGTTTCATTTAGCTGATTATTTTGTTGCTGGCCCACCCTGAAGTCATAAATACTTTGGGGAATGTAATCTTGCTGCTGGTGGTGCTTGGGAGTCTGATTTTCATGTTGCAACAACTGTGGGTTCCCCTCACCGGAACATAACACAGGGTAACGTTTGGTGGTAAACAATGCTAGTTCCTTAGGATGTAAAGCTGCAGGAATGGTGATTACTACTGAATGTATTTCAGTTAGAGCTTTTCTTAGAAATACGGATCAGCTGGACATTTTTAGTTGACTTTCAGCAGCATTTGTAAGATACATACATGGGTCTGGTAGCAGGTGGTGTGAGGTGCTCACATCAGTGGCTTTTCCTCGTCTGCCTGACTGTCTGTCTGTCTGTCCGTCTGTCTGCCTGTCCGTCTGTCTGTCTGTCTGTCTGTC
>JAOXYL010000059.1:6376212-6393861 GCA_028564955.1 Terapon puta
GTCTGTCTGTCTGTCTGTCTGTCAGCAGAATTTATGACAGCTGTCGCTGGCTCTACTGATCAGCTTCAATCACCACCGGACAGAAAGTCTTTTATTGGCAGCGTTTACTTTCATCCTGTTTGTCTACAATGCTTTTTAGTCAGTATCTTTAATCACAATTAAAAGGCCATAAATTGAAAAGACAAAGTTGCCTTTTACTTGCTGATTTATATTCAAGCCTGAAGTACTTTCCAAATCAAGGTTTCAGGAAGAGAGTGGACTGAACTCTGTGTATTTAGCTGTGGAGATTGAGGCTACAACCAGTAATTATTTTCATTATTGATGAAAGAAATATTTCTCAATTAATCAACTTGTCATCTGGTCTATAAAATGTCATATAATAACAAAAAATGTCAAAGAGTCAAGATGACAGCCTCAGATGTTTTATACTCAAATATGTCCAGTTTACAAGGTACAAAAGTACATAAAATGCAAAATCTTCACCTTGGAGAGGCTGAAACAAGATGATATTTGGTATTAGTGGGAAATATGATCCTAGCAGTTAATCAATCATATAAATGTTCAGTCTTTTAGACTGGCATGTATTATTGTAAACTAAATATTTAAGCTTTTTGGACATATAGTAGAAGAAAACTACACATCTGATGATATCACCTTTGGCTCTGATGTGTTGTAATATCCATTTTTATCTGACGTTTTAAGGTTACATAGATGAACTGAACTAATTAATAAAAGTCATCAGTATATAATAATGACCATAGTTGTAGCACTACTGTAATGTAACGATGCAGTATGACTTTTCTGTACTGAATACTAAAGTGAGGTTGATATAAAGCCATGCCTATCTCTGTAAATCCTACAGCTTTAAACAGGACACAGCTATAATTTCTCCTGGGGCTTATTAGGGCAGTAAATTTCACGCGCTTAATTCATCTGGAGCCTAAAACACTTAAACATGCAGTATGAAGCTGGCTAAAAATTCCATATTTTGTCCCCGGGCTACCTCCTACTTTGTGCTGATGGAGATGCTGCTTCACACATAACCACCAGGTCTTCAGCTGACAGCAATTAAAGATGACAAGGTAGTTAACAGCTCTGCTTTTGTATGTGTAGGACTCAGTTGCATGCCAAAGACCAGCAGTAATGTATCACTGTGACATTAACTGTTCATTTGCAAGAGTCAGGCTGCCTGTTGTCACTGTGAGGTACTTAAAGTATCTCCATTAGTAGCTACTTTTCAGATTAGGATTTCGATTTAAAACATATCATAAATCTATCAAATACAGCAAACTTTTAAAAAAATAATCCTAACACAACTCAAACCTACTGGCTGGTGATCCCTTATAAAACACGAATAACACACACCAAAGAGTGATTTCTTCTGCTGAACTCCTCTCATGGTCTATTCTGATAGTTAGTATTTAGTATATTTAGCTAATAATTGGATTTATGCATTTACTGAAGTGGAATTTTGATTACTTTTACTTGCACTTGCAGTCATTTAAAATTTGTCGTACTGGTGTTTTTACTTAAGCAAAGAATCTAACCACTGCCATAACAGTTTATAATTCATTACTGTCAAACCAGCTATTGTGGGCCTGTCTATCAGGCTTGTCTGCCTGTCTGTAGAGGATTGCAACCTGAAGGCTGGAACACCCAACGAGGTGTCACAAGATGATTTACATGGCAGCAAACAAGAAAAAAAAATTCTCTGACAGAAAATTGCATTTACTTTACTTTTTTACTTTTTCAGATCTTTCTTTTCCCAAAAGTTCTACAGGCCTCGAAAATTGCTTGAAATATACTGCATACAACTCTGACATGAACCAGTACACTGCAAAAAAGGGAGGTCTAAAAACAAGATAAAAACACTAAATCTGAGGGAAAATGTACTCAAAACAAGTGAAATTATTTGTCCATGCAGCAAGATAATTTCACTTGACAAGATTTCTTAAATTAAGATTGGCTTGCTTGATATAAGATTATAGTGTAAAGTTGAACACTTAAAATAAGAAATTAACTCTTAAAACAAGACAAATTATCTAACACTTCTAAATCTAAGTTTTTTTTTTCTTGGTAAGAACCAAATAATTTGCAGTGTACTCATTTTATGACCTCACTTCCCTTTGACAACAGCCAATCTTTTGATTTGTCTCAACTTTTGAGAGAAAATTCACACAACAATCTGCACACACTTTTTAAAAGAGAACCAGAGCAACAACAACCAATCACCACGGGACACACAGAGTTGAAACCTTTCAGCCCGCCACTCACCAGCGGCTCAGCCATGATGATGCGGATCTTGCGCTCTGACACGGTGGTGAAGTTGGCGAACAGGCTCTTGAGGACGTACTCGCCCGGCTTGCTCTCCGGGTCGATGCTGATGGGCATCATGGCTGGGGGTCCCTTCTCTCCCTGAGGACTGCAGACTGGAGGGATGGGGGGTTTACTGTATCCGTTCCCCACGGGCGAGGCTGCGGAAAAGACACACGAAGAGGAAGGATGAGAAACAATTTGAGTTAAGTCAAACATTGCCAATTCGAGCACAGGCGAGTGGGACAGGACGGGCCGCAGATCTGTTTACAAAGCGCGATCACCGAATAGAGTATTACTGAGAAGTTTCCAAACATGGACATAAAGTTCCCAACATGTTGAACATTCCTGAGGGAGACTGTCCAAAGGGCACCAGCTTGCCCCGAGTCTGCTCTTTCTTTCCTACCGCTACGCTGAAGGGAACGCACATGGAAATTAAAACACCACGGCCAGCAGCTGGTGTTTTCATTTCGTACCAAAGATGTCACTGCCCTTTGAGGGAAGCAAAAATCTTGCGCATGTGACCATCCTCCAGCCAATGTTATGATGTGCCTCACGTTTAATTGCGGACGGCTTGGCTCAGGCCATAAAACCCTACGAACTAACACACAAGTTAAATTTTACCTCAGTGTTACGCTCTGCTGCCTCCAGACACAAAAGTGCTAAATATAGTAAAGAACTGCATACAAACATCTCATTAGAACTGTGAGATTTTTATTTAGCCTGAAACTGCAGGGCCACCTCACGAACGGCAGTAAATCTGATGTGTAAAATATTCAGAGAGGTTTTGAGACTCACCGCCTCACAATGAGAACCACATTTTCTTCAGCTACTGCATTCGGAGTGTGTAAAAGCGTGATAAATAAAAGTGACAAGCTGGAATCATATCGCCCGCAAAAAGTACAACCTGCACTGTGTCAGGAACGCACTACATCTGTCAACATCACCTATCAAATACCGGGCATTTTTGTTATCTTTGCTGCTGAATTATGGATCAAAACTGGCAAACAGCTCAAGATCCTTGTTAAAAAAAACTGGTTTGGTTAGAGCTTACAGAGACAAAACTTTGAGAAGGTTTCAGTGAGATGATGGTGTAAAATGCATATGAGAGAAAGAAATATTTTTTTAAAAAACTAATGCTGAACTACAAGACAGGCACTTATTTATCAAAAAGATATCTCTAAAAAGATCTTTATAGTCTGTTTTGTGTATCAGTGTAGAATCAGCAGGCACACTGTGGGCCTCTACATTATGATTACACACCACACGCAGACCTGATAAGCCTTGAAATTTAAGTAATTTATGTCTTTACAGTCAAATGGTGACAAGACGAAACCCCACAGCATGTATTAAACAGGGGACTCAAATAACCTGTAATTTAATTTAATGACTTCAGCAGTCAGCCCAAAGAAAAATCAAAAGCAGAAACATCAATTTCCTTGCAGATCAAAGGTTTAGAGGTTATTAAAAGGCTCTAATGAACTGCTTTGGCAAAACTATTACAGCTTTATAGGTAGCTGAAAGAAACAGGACACAAATGCACACAAGAGAACAGGGAAATGAGATTTTACACATCAGCACATGTTGTGCAAAAGCAGAAAAGAAGTTGAGCAAAGCTCCAATCTACTTTTGCAGGAGACTGTACAATAGGAGTATGCAGATCGGACAAAGCTGCAACACGAGACGCTGGAGAAGCGCTGTGGAAGGAGCAACCTGTAGGTCTCCTTCAGCAGATGTGTTTGGGACATGGGGTGTGTGGATATCTGTCAAGGAATGCCACGCATGTGTGACGATCCCGTGCGGCTTTCAGAACATGCTCCCCTCACTCGTGCCAAATCAGCACCTACCCAGGCCCTTGATGAAGCTGATGACGCTGGCCTTACTCCAGCACACAGCCGTCCCGTCCATAGTGGGGAAGGAGGAAATGGTATCCAGGGTTGTCCTGAATTGAGACAAACGCTCGCTAGTAAAATCCACCAACGTCCATGTCTTGTCCGTCAGCTGGCTCTGTCCTGCTGGGCATAGTTTCCATGGCGCGCAGAGCCAACAGCGGGTGTGTTTTAAAAAGTGGGAGTAGTGTTTGGTACGGGAGCCCACGCAATCTCCAGATCTCACTCCCTCTCTCTCTCTCCCTCTCTCTCTCTCTCTTATTCTGTCTCAGTCTCTGAGCTGCCTCTGCTATGGCTTCCTCTAGCCTTGTGACCAACCGGTGCCTTCCAAGAGTGAAGGTCAGACAGGAATTTTTAGCTGAGGCACAGCACAGTGATGAGGTCCAACATGCTATGGTGGCATAGTTGTGTGACTATATTTATCCCGTGGGTACACACTATACTGACAGAGCAGCCCTCCCCTTTCCTCTGTGATTTTGAGGCACGAGGCACGGACCACCAGAGTGTAAACACCGTCCTCGATCAGGCCCTGCGTCAGCACACTTCACTTTAGGCACTCCTTTAAAAGAATTAGACTTTTTCAAGCGCTATGACTATTTAGGAAAATCAGTCACAGTACCTAAACAGCAAGAGGATGGAAAGAAATCTGATATCTTTCATAGGGCGCAAGATGTTCGATTAAACGAAATCGCCACAGCACTGTATTTAAATTCCCCCATGAAAGTGACTTAAACCAGAGACGGGAGGTGAAGAAAGCGACCAGTGTGCATTTCAGGCCCTTTCTGTTGCTCTGGGCGCTGCAGGACTGAAGACTCAGACGCGACATGTGACACTGCAAACAAGGAGCTCGGGCACAGTGTGCATTACATCATCGCCATGCTGGAAACACCCTGAGCATGGTGGTGCTCCCTGGAGGACAATGCAAACAGGCCAACAAGTGTCTCTCTTCGCACACACACATCCACACACACACATATAAAAAGAAAACAGCTCCATATATGCGTCCGCCGAGACTGTCCCACTGAGTAAACAACCACTCTAGCAGTCGTCTGTGAATAGAGTGGGTGGATATTTAGCATATTAACCACCGACCTCCTTAACTGGACCAGGAATTCCAGTGTCAACACAGACCTTTGGGAGCACTTTGTCCAGCTGCTGTGAGAAACATTGACTCTGCATTTCTGTGAGAGTGCGGTGGGCAACAGGTTTTGAAATAGCAAGACAGTATTTAGTGAGCATTTAGACCTCTCCTCCACCACTGTAAGGCATTCATATGTCATACTACCAGGCTGAGAATAAAGGGACACTGTTCTTAGGTGTGCCACTAAAGGTCGGCGTTAATGAAAAAGTTTGCGTCATGTGATGTAATAAGTGGGAACATTTTGGCCGGTGTGGATCATAAAGTTTTAGCTTAAAGGAAACCTGAATCAGACCAGAATCCCTGTTAATAACCACACTGACCATGTTTCCATATTAAAATGAGACAGAATAAATCACTAGAGCTTATAGTTAATCTATGACTTCATGTGGTAAAAAAAAAACAAAAAAATAAATCCATGGATACCTAAAAAGAAACTTTGCAACAATAATTGCTGCAAATCTCCTGGAATACCATCTCGGGTTAAAGCTGAACTATTTTTGCTGAAATATTTATCAAAACAGGAGGCAACAGCTGGAGCCAATGGAGCAACAACATCGTAATACTAATGCATTATCACAAGTTCACAGTTTGAGTGTCTCAAAAAAAAAACATTGGGGAGAGTGGAGAGAGTGAGCGAGTGATTACAGACCTCTGTGAAAAGCAGATTAAAATGTCGGTCTCAAACTATTGACCATCAGCCCTGTTTTAGTGAGCTGACATCATGCTGGAAACTGCTGCCTGCTGTGCAAGAGCATTTCAGGCCTTTTATATAAGTCGCTGTTAAAAAGGCCGCATCTGTCTCTCCCCGCTAAACAGAGAGGATTCCACTATATGAAGGTTTTATTCACTTGAAAAGCCATTTTCAAAAATAGAGCACGAGAACTGCGCCACAAAGCTCAAATATGGAAAGATTATAACTTCAGACTTTGCACAAGGGTGGCACACAAAAACATACTAAAAAGAAAATGAGCATCTTTGCATTTCATAACGAAAATAGAAATGGCAGCTGAAGTGAACAACAGCATGTTTGACTGCTCATCAGAAAAGCACCGCTGTGCTCGGCTCGCTGCAGCTCATCCCCTGCTCTGATTGGCCGATGGAGGACCGGCCTTCAGGCAATTTCACCAGCAGACCTGACGCCGCTGCTGCACAATGCCAGTTCTGTGCTGCCGGCTGTCACTGTTTTATTAGAGCTGGACACACTGACTTTTGAGGGAGCGGCGTCTAAAGAGCCTTGACTTTGTTTACCCTGTGGTCACAGTGCAAACTGTATCTAATGGGGAAACTCATACTGTCCTCTTCCTGGGATTTAATCAAACCTCATCCAGTCTAATATCTCAAATAATACAAAATGAATAAATATGTTCTCAATTTCCATACCAGCAGATAATACAGTGTATAATAATCGAGTATCCTAGTGATTTTCAATTTGTTTTTATTAACTGCACTGTCTCTGTTGCCATCTTGTGATTCATTACATAACAGCTCGTGTAAACGGGAGCAGAGAGATGAGATTAGGAGATCACATATTTAATGAAAATGTTAAATGCATAGCCGTGGGTCTCTGCTTATACGGGACAATGACTGCCTGTGCCTTTATCAGCAAAGTGACCCACTCTGAGGATTATGCAACATCATCAGGAGATGGCTCAATGTTGAGTGTGTAGACAGGGACGGCATGTTCTGTGGTATCTCTTTACATTCAGGTTCAATAGATATAAACAAGCTGCCACGCAGCCTTAGAGGTGGAGGTGACTCGCTGGTATTACTCGCTTTAGACTGTGAGCATCGGTACATGTCTGGTACAGCTTTAGTTACTGAACTGTGCAGCAACACTTCAATGACTAAGGTGTCATTTCCTGGTTTGGCCACTGCATGTTTTTACACTTTTGTTGTTTGCTTTACTTCCAAAAGGGCTCCATCTTTACAGTCCACCTCTCATATCTCACAGAAAACTGAATTACGCCATGATCGTAATAAGAGAGGAGTCCTATCCCATCCTCATGGGCCCGATGGAAGGAAGTGGAGCTGTGAACTCTGGACAGACTATGCATCCAAGCTGAACCTCTAATCCTATTACGGTGTCCTTGCACTTAATAAGAGCTATTTAGACTCTGTCAGAGACTCGCAGACTAAAGTAAAATAAGGCCAGAATTTAAAGAGCTGCTGCAGAAATGAGATGCTGAATCACCATCCGCAGAACTTCAAGTACCCAGGTTCATCTGAGTAATATTAACTGTACCCCAGTGCTGTGTGTCTGTGTATAATGAGCAACTTCTTGAGTCCAATAACTCTGTTATACTTGGAGTACTTGGAGTTAGGTCCTTGGCCGTTGCTATGAGACAATTGAAAACCTTTTGGAGCATGGTGCTCTGTTGCTAAAAGTATGATCCTTCCAAGTTTGCAGCAACTGGCGTGCTGAACAGTGAAAAAAAAAAAAATCTGCACCATGCAACAGCACATCCCCATCACAGACCACAACAGGACAAAGAGGCTATAAAGTCAGACTCCCATTAGAGCCACAGCCTCAGTCAGCTCTGTCAGCTAAGGAAGAGGAAAACCACAACAACAACAACAACAACAACAGCAAGAGACAAACTATTACTCACTGCCGCTCCACGATTTCAGCAGGGATTTGATGCTGATTTCAAAGAAGCCAGAGTCCTGCTGGCTGGCCATGGCTGCAGCTTCCTGTTGAGTGTCCCCCCTCTAGTTGTGTTTCCCTCCAGCAGCAGCAGCAGCAGCAGCAGCAGCGCTGGGACCAGCAGGTAGCGCCTGCTGTCACCTCTCTGTGACGCACACAATGCTGTGCTGACGAGACCCTGAGAAAACACACTCGCACTGCTTTACCCCTCCTCTTGTGTCCTGTCCTTGGCTATCAGCCCTCTCTCTCTCTCCCTCCCTTCACACTCTCTGAACATCTCTCTCTCTCTCTCTCTCTCTCTCTCTCCCTCTAAAGCTGTGGCAGGCAGTGGGCGGCAATGCAAGCTCCCTTTAAATAACTGCGCGGAGGCTGAGAGTGCAGGAAGCAATCCTCTTAGCAGAGCGCAGTTAATAATAACTACTGTTTGTCTGCGTGCAGGGCCTGATAATGATGACAGCGTCGGGCTTGTGCGTCTTTCAGCGTGACTGCGAGCATCTGACGGGCTGCCGCCACTGACTGAGGAAATGGAGAACGCGGGAAGTATGACCCATTACAAAGAGAGCAGAGGAAAAGAAGAAGAGACTGAAGTGATCAGCAAGTAGACGGGATTAACTGCACACAAGGGATCTGCATGGGTGCAGGGCTGTTGGTTTTAAACCCTTTTGCACATTTTTCTTCTCATCAACAGCATTAGGGGGGAAATTATGAGCAATTATTCTGACATTATGTAGTCATATCACTTGTGTGAATAATCACTCTATGTCCAAAAAGGATAAAATAATAAAGAAGAAGTTCCCAGCTCCCAGACCCCAACGTGACATATTCAACTTCTCTTGGCTGAAAATCAGTACAAAAACCAAAGTATTCTTTCTGAAATGCTAAAACTATTTTTAATCAACCCCTATGATAAATTGATTACTTTTGTTTCAGTGCTATTATTTCAATTTAATGTATCTTAAAGCAGCTTCCCCTTGTTGGCATAACAGAAAATAGATCAAGCAATTAGAGAATATGTGTTACAAGCATGCTGAAAAGGTGCTTTAAAACACTTCAGTGTTTGACTATGGGTGCCACTAAATCGTACCAAAGGCCAGAATCTAAATGAAAATAAACTTCCCCACTGCTCTTCCTGGACATGTAACAATTAAGTCCAATATTAACGACATATATCTGCATAAAAAAACAGATGCATGTCGTTAACCATATGGACTGTAAAGCACATCCTGCAGCGCCCCTCCCTCTGCTGCCTCTCTGCTGCACTCTTAGTATAATCCTATCAGAACTCTGTCTGTCCATCAAGCAACAGCCACTTGACCTTCATTACATAATACACTCTGTGATGGAGAAGCCAGCACTGGTTGCAGTGCTTGGTAAACACACATTTCAGGGGCTCAGGTGTTTTTTAAGTCTATACCCAAGACGGCACTGCCCGGCTGCTCCCGTGCAGATCTGGTGCCTGTGTAGTCGTCGTTTTGTGCACTGTAACAGATAGACGGTGTGTTTGTGTACATGCCCACCCTCCATCCCACAGGAGTGACTTTGTTTTTATTTTTGCACCACTAAATAAACCTTATGAGGGTTGTGTGACGCTTCCTGACACACTCGTTCATGTTGTCACGCCATAACAGATTCCCGCCCCGGGGGAGTCTGAGAGCTTTCCTTTTTCAGTATGTGAAAAATATGAACATTTGTTATGGTTACACTAATAAAGATGCATCTTTGAAACCTGTATTAAAGGGAAAAACTACAAGTAAAGATTTAACTGACTAACTCAATATCAAACATGTTCATTTGTGTGTATTTGTTGTTTCTGACAAAATGGCATGATAAAGCAATAATAGGTTTTGAATATTGTAGTAAGGAATAATCTATGAAGGTGAAACAGCGTGCTGGAAAAACACAATGTGCGTTGCTTTAAAGCTACTTATATCGTAACTCTTCTGTTCAGAAAGCTACTCTCCAAGCTCACACAAAGTGCTGCTGAAACTCACATGGCGATGACATATTTGGTGAAAATCTCACACTCATAACAGTCCCTTCTATAGCAACTTTTAACGTGTCTATGGCGGAATAAAATGAAGAAGTAAAAAGCTGCACAAGCGCTTTTTCTAATTTTAACAAAATATTTGAGTTAACAAGTAAATCTTCAGATGTTGCCGGGAATTTGTGCCAAATCAGCAAACATCTCCTCGCCCTAAAATAACCACCACACAGTCAGACTGAGCACGATGCGATCAGCATTTGAACGACGACCAGCTCTCTCTGCGAGTTACCAGCGCTCTGATCCGGTTAGATATGATCTGGACATATATAAATATTTGACCTATTATGTATACTGTATGTCACCCTGTTTGCAGGCTAAATGTGTTTCGGACTCAGACATTAACACAGACAGCGATAAGGACTGCATGACGGTCTAATCGCAGCAAATTTGACTAATTATGTGCAATTACTTGCCTGTAATGGTAGCAAAACACTTCATTACTTAAAAAAAAGAGATCCGACCAAATGGATTCTTTAAACACTGAAAAAAACAACGCTTACTTCCTTATCCATCAGTTATAATCTGGACAGCCTGACTTGTCCAGTAAGAGGCCCTCTGAGGGGCAAACAGTTATGTAATTCCCTAGCTGAATAATTGTGGACTTTTTTTTTTTCAACAGGGCTGCTAAACAGGAAAAAGTCAGAGCAGAGGCGGACAGATGAAGAGACGTCTCGGGCAAAGAGAGGCGGCACAGAAACACCAACCACACTTTTATGAGACTAAAATGTGAATAAGAAACAGTGACATGAGTCTAAAATCACAACAACACTGTGCAGCTGGAACTAAGTGTACTTTCAGGTCCCTGTTCAGAGGGTCCCACTCTGCACAGACACAGGAGTAAAATAGTTTCATATGAGGCACAGACTCTTCCTCTTAGTTAAAAATACCTCTAATCCTAAACAGTGGAGGTGTACTGGTCTCTCCTGCCCTGACAGGCCAAACTTCCCCCCTATCTGAGAAGCAGTAACAACTTGTCTAATAGACCCGTCTGTCAGGGAGATTTGAGGTGACTGTACTAGAAAGCCATGAAGCATGGTGTACGCTTTTACACATATCTAAACTGTCAAAGTGGATCTGAAGAATATGTGATGAATAAGCCAGAGAGGACAAGTCGATGTTTATATCACACCGCATCATAACAGCCTGGAGCAGACTTGGTGAAAATATATGAAAATATCAGCCCTGCTGCCAGCCTGGAGAAACTTAAATGCAGTGTTTACAGCATAAAACCATATCTGGGTATCTCCAAACTTGTCGGCGCAACTGCTGCGAAAGATTTACACGTAAAGCACCGGCGGTCTTCTGGCAGCCTGGATAGGATCAGCGCAGCTTCTCGAGAAGGAGAGTACCTCAGTAATACTGTCATAATTACCAAATTTGCCGCTCTGTTTATTGGCAGCTTCGGCGGCAGTCCCGTTCTGTCCCAAAGCCACACGTGTAAAAGACAAATGAATCAGGAGTGCATTGCTGATTAATTAGGCTTCATGTGGGCGATGGCTCTGACACGTTATAAGCACTTATTAAAAGCATTATCAAGCTCTGATGAGCGTTAGGAATGTGAGGTATGTGGGTCCAGTACAGCCATCTCTGTGGTTATCAGGCTTCAACACTTGACTCACTCTTACTTTTACTCTCTGTCCTGGGGGCCCCTATTTTCTTCATCGTCTTCTACTTTCCTTGCTTGTATATTCTGCTCTTTATATCCTTATTCAATTTTTGGAATTGAGCTCAACAACACAATATATATTATAAAAAAATAATTAAAAAAAATTTAGCTCTCCAACGGTGTGACTCTATTATCAACAAGCCATCAGATTCCCAGGTAAATTTGACAAATACACTGGGGAGGTGAGGCATTTCGCACAGTGATGGCAGTAGTAGCTGAAATGCCAGTATTGCCTCCGTACCACCTTTTTCCAAAATCACATTTCGCCCAGATTAAAAACTGAATTCTTGAGGTGATTAGGGGAGCCATACAGAGCCAAAGGAGTACCTACTTTCAAGAATGGTGGGCCTCTTCTTGTGGCGCATCTTTTTAAACTTCCCTCTGAAGTCCCTGGGTGGGAATGGATCCAGAGGTAAGCTGGCAATGCGCCCCAGGACAACCTCATCCAGTCCCTCAGAACAATCCGTCTCACTCTCAGCCATGTCTCTCAAAGCACTCTCCTCTAAAGACATGTTGGATGGCAGGGAGCCCGCAGCTTCTTCTATCATTCTTCCAAAGGAGTCATTTGAAGTCGAGCCAGGTTTCCCCTCTTTTCTCAGTGTTTAATTTTTCTCTTCCTTTCCTTTCCTTAAAAACTTCTTTCCTCCTTCTTTCTCTCTCTCGCAGCAAATGTCTGCTGTGCAGAGATGCAGCCAGAGCTGTCAGCTTCGGTCTGCTAATGTGTTTTAACCCCTGCACTTGTCAAGGCAGTTCAGCGAGTTACAGTAACATTCATGAATTGGGCAGGTATTGGATTACTTAGACAGCCCCTCCTCTTTTGAGCAAAAAGGCAAGAGGCAGAGAAGAGAGGGGCAAAGTCATAACTAAAGAGGGAGGGAGAGGGGTAGAGAGGCCGCTCTGACAGCTACAACATCCCCGCCTACTGTGTGCCCACGAGGCATTCCTGAATAAATATCCTGTATTTGTCTTGGAGCCTGCAAATCAAAGTGTAAACAGACATGCCTTGCCTTTGGCACTGTTAATGAGACGCAAACTAATTTCTTAAATAATCATGTGCTCATTAGCAGCATGAGAATATTTCAAGGCTGCACAGTAACTCTTCTCACGTTCAGAGATGTTTCGACAGAGAAATACATCCTGCACATGCACTGCTGAAAGTCTTCGGTGGCTCCTCCAGCTCAGCACACAACACCTGCACATTCCCAGCACTTTCCTCTATGTCCACTTCTCTCTGTTGAGGCCTGTGTCCGACCACTGCATCATTTTCTGCAGCATCAATGAAGAAAGCTTGAGGAGTGAGCATTCACACAGTTTGCAGCTTATGCTCCATTCAGTCTTTTTCAGCCACTGAAGTGAACACTGAGTAGACACACCTACCACATGAACCAGTTTTTCCTACTCTGACCTACATCAGCAATACAAACACCCTGTGTATGTACGTGAAGAGAAGGCGTTTTCTGTTTTAGGAAGAAACCACAGTTAGAACATGGAACAACCAGCCTATACACTCTTCATTAATGTGTTTTTTTGTGTGTGTGTTGCAGAACAGAACAATTAAAATGTCAAACCCCACACTTAAACATGACAAACTATGTCAAAGAGAATAATGCCACGACCCCATGGCAACAAGTTTTTCTTCAATCTAATGAGTCCAGCAGTAAAAGGACTTTTCATCAACCTGTCAAGGGAAAGGTAGCCTAAAGACAACATTTACACTGGAATGCTTGTGCAGCAGCAGCAACTTGAGCAAACTGTCAAAAACAACAAAGTACATTCATCATGTTTCGACCCACTCCCGCAGAGTAATACGGCCTGAATCACAATTACCTGTGAGCCTGGTCCTGACCTACTTCTAAACGTCCCACAGGACAAGAATCATCATGTTGTCATAGTAAATAAGAAGCAAAGCAAAAACATGTCACAACAACATCTGAAGACGTGCTTTCTGTTTGGGGTTGAGACACATGGCACCAGCTCAATGAGCCAACTGTAGCAAACACTCCGAGTGATTAATAACATACAGATATTCATTTGCACTAAATCACTAATATACAGTATCAGATTCTGATCTTTAGTCAACACTCAGCTGTAAATGAGCCTGTTGGGTTTTTACAAACAAATGAAAATGCGCATTTAATGTTTTTTATTTTGTGATTATTTAGGATTTTTAATTCAAAATTTACAATGCAGTTTTTATTTTATCAGACATTGTTGTCCCCTCTCTCCAGTCCATTCGGTGCTCCATTGAGCGCCTCTCACTGTTTTAACATTCATGTTTTGTGTCAGGAAGCGTCATGTTAATTCTTTGTTTGTGATGAAATATTCGCAAATCTTACACAACGTGAAATGTGAAAACTAAAATATTCCAAGAGCCCAAGAGAGAGGCTACTGTGCTGTGATGTAGCATTACTGTAAATAACATGACTTAGCAAAAGATGTTGTAGTAATAGTGCACCCTCTAGTGTTCAACAAAAATACACCGACAAGCACCCTCCGTCATTTCAGGTCACAGTAACATTTAGGTTACTAAGTGATTACAGAGAAATAGCTCCGGGTACTTTTAATCACTTTATGAAGTCTTGTTTCAGCCGTCACAACTGAAAGCTCTGCAGTTTACACACATGGGCACACAAACTGCATCTGCTTGCTTGCTGAGTCAATTAACAACCTGAACCTGGCTGAAAAATGCCAGGAGTCACCTCATGAGTCCATCAGAAATACAGTGCATGTAGTGTAACAGAGTGTTTTTTTGGCCATTCTGTTGAGTGACAGATAGAACTGGAGCTGGTGCATCCTTCTCAGTATAATGAACTATATCGTTATAATATTTGGGAAACTTGTTCCCAACAATAAAGTGCAACAACAGCAGAGTTCAGTCTGGCTTCGGTGCAATATGTTCTGACATACCTCACAATAGTGAATCACTGAGGCTATATCATTTGGGTTTGGTAGATTATAATGTAAAAAGCAACGTACCACTTTATTACAGCCTGTAAAAAACAATAAGTGCATTGGCAATCAAACACCATCTAGACCTTATGCACTGTACAGAAATACAAAGTGAATATAAAACTACAACTTGCACAAAAATACTGGAGTTAAATAAAAGTCAACAAGAACAAATCAATGACCAATAATTGCGAAAACAATGTAGGCAAACACATCTCCTGTTAGTTAAGCTTTTATCAACTTTCATTAGTTCTGTGTGAACTTTCCTGAGGTCTCAAAACAAACTGAAGCAACAGCAACCAAAGTTCAAATGAAATCTACTACAAACTGCGAGACGGGCTCACGTTTCGTTCACCTCCTGCACCAGAATGTGGGGCAGAGCAGGACCGCCTGGACCGGGAAACCAGGCAGGCGTCGGCGCGGCCGCTGAAACCAACACCCTCCGGCGGAGACAGAAGGCTGTTTCCATGGTGAGACACATTTAGATTTGCACAGGCAGAGCAGGGCGCGATGAATAATTGATAGATATCGGGCCCTAATGTTAGCACAAACCAGCTGAAGGTTAATTCCTGCTGGGCCCGTGGACTCCTGAACGGCAGGCTCGTGCAACAAGTAGACAAACACACAGCGGACCGTGGGAGCCGACGACCGTTATGTAACTCACTTAACAACTTGAACTGCTGAAATATCGGCGCGGGAATGTGCCACTGAAGTGCATTTCACTTAACTGTTTCCTCTGGATGCTCAGAGAAGAGGCAACATTAAACTGCCGCACAGAGTGCTGTTTAAACATTTACCAATCTCTTGAAGGCTGAGAGGAAGGGCCTTGCATAACGACAACTTAATTCGAGGCTGCCAACCTTTTGCAGCCGTTACGACCTTTTGCACCTCTCACCGGTCGGTCTCCTGATCTTTCACCCGCCTCCGCATTTTATGCACAGGAAGACGCACAACAGGTAAGGAAACAAAAAGCCAGCGTCCATAGGGAATGATTATTCAACGGGGTCACCTGTTCTATACACACTTCGCGGTCTGGGTCAACACACACAAGGACCATTCAAGGGCTGCAAACACGCCTGCACCTGCACCTGTTCCCTGCCTATTATCAAGCGGGGGGGGAGGGAGGGGGCTTCACACTGAACACATGCAGCCACTGTGGAAAAAAGGACAAAAAAAAAAAGAAAGGAGGCCAGGTGAGGTGAACACCGAGCATATCCAGTTACAGTGAGGTGATTATGTTCTTATGCATTGTGCATCAATAGGACTGCTTCACTTTGGGGGAAAATAAAATCATTTATTTACTTCTCCTCATGGATATTTGAGCGTTCGCCCAGTGTCGGCATGGCACGCACACAAACTTTAAAGTATATGTTCATTATTGATTGTTCTTTTGCCAGGTGGATAGCCCAGGGGTTTATCTGAGTAACTCACAGGGGATTTTAAATATCAAAAGGGAAAGACAAGCTAAGTTGGGTTGTTAAAGTCTTCATTATATCTACTGCCTGCAGGCAAAGACTCTCAGGAGGGAGGGATGAAAATCTTTAAAAGCACTCATCTTCTCTGCGGAAGATGCCTCCATAAAATGAGCGCCAGCCTTCCTTGGAGGCTGTTCAATTTGAAACTGTCTTTAAAAATGTGCTCGGGCTAACTTTTTATGGGACGAGCAGGCCTCTGTTTTTATAGATTACCCTGCTTGGCAGCTTAAAGAAACAAATCTTTGATCACATCTAACCGAGGAGGAAGTGCTGCCGCTGAATTCTAAAATGTGCACGTTCTGTCTCATTTTACAGTATCACAGGGCACCGGCAGTAGTGCTGCTATTAACTTTTGAAGCAGCCCTCGGTGGAGGCTTTGTGTGAGAGACACTTTTGGTTCACATTAACATGCGCAGAAACTGCAGCGCTCGAGTTTCAGCGGAGTGGCAGCACCGTCGAGTCAGTTCGAGTCAACGCTATTTATGGAGCAAGTTTGATGTGTTTGTTTTGCAGAAATAGAAGCACAGAATATAACAGCGCCAACCGTATCTGTGCGCGGGATGAAGCTGGAAAACCCCCATTTATACTTCAACTTTGAGAACCTCCTCATGCAAATAAAACTGACACTGACATCCCTGTGACGGCGGATCTGTAGCGATGCATAAAGAGACTCAGGCGGCTCTTCAACTTTCTGACCGACTGATGTGACGCACACAAGGTGGAGCGCGGCTTGATCCCCCTGAGTCAAAAGTCTTTTCGCTGAAAGCGCTAATGGAGGGGAAGCAATACTAGTGATGTCTCGTGTAATTATGATGGACGTGATATTTGCCACGTTGTTAAACCTGTAACCACTGCGCTATATCTGCCGCTTGTTTTAAAGCTTTTCTTCCCACAGTCTCACTGATGTGTCAATTTCTCCAGCTTCAAAACCGACGTCAGCTGAGAAGCACGTGCATCAAAAACCCGACTGCTGCACAGCGTTACGCTCCGACGGCAGGAAAAGAGAAAGCCTAGCACCATCCAAACGTCCGCCAAGGGTCACTGTGGGGGCCATCCCAGCATGCATCAGGCGGAGAGTCCACATCCAGGGCAGGTAGTCTCTGACGGGGCGAACAATATAAAGTTAAAGACAAAGACTCAGACTTGCTGGGGTGAGACAGTTCCCAATTTATCTGACCTGTATGTCTGTGGACGACAGGTAGAAAAGAAAAACACCTGAAGTAAAGAGGAGCAAGACGTCGCCACACAGAGACATTTTGGGCAACAACGGCGCCCCAACAAACTTGTGATGAGGTTTGAAATTCAGCATATAAACTGAGATACCTTGAGAAATCTATTTTTTGTTCCAGCTGAGAAAATATGGGCATCATTTGGCAAGTTGCACTTCAAGGCCTTTAACTACAGATGGAGGTAATAAAAGGAAGTCAGAGCAGTTTGGATTGATGAAAGCCTTGTCTTGCATTTCTCTTTTTGCCTTTTGCCCAATCTCACACATGGCCCCTGTGCAGATGATGTTTTATTGGACATG
>JAOXYL010000059.1:6404469-6419671 GCA_028564955.1 Terapon puta
GATTTCCTTATCATAGCTGTTATCAAGTGTAAATTTTATTGCACTTTTCACCACAGAATTTACACCATGTGCACATATATCAGTCTTCATGTGAGAATAGAATATATATGGTTAAAAGTTATGATTGAGATGGCTTTACCTATTGTGTTTTAGCTAACTAGCTGTTCACCTGTTGTATTTTAGTTTGCTCACTGTTGACTGATGATGTTTTACCATTGTTGGGACCCTTGCTCAGACATAGCGGCCATAATGAAACTTTCCAAATCCAGGGAGGTGTACAGCTCTGAATCTGAACTGAACATCGACATGGTCATAGTCACCACCATACACCACAAAAAGGGGAGAGATGCATCCATGATGTCAAAGCACAGGATGACGGAGTGAAGAAAAAGCAATCAGATGTATTCAGACACAATCAAAGAAAGACTCAGAGACAGACCACGGAGCTCTGGCACTACAAGTTGCTACGCTAAATGCTTACACCGCCTTCACTGCACTAAACCCTGATTACATGGGGGAGATGGAGGGTCCCCATGACCCACACACAAAGCCTGTTCATCAAGGAGCCGGCCAAAGAGCTTGTCATGCCAAGAAGTCACCTGGAAGACACACTGCAGCTCCACCAGCTGAGCTGTTCTGAGTCTGTGAACTGAGAGAAAGTACAAATTAATGTTTTTGCATGATTGGAATTTCGGCAAATTCTGATTATGTTTCGTCTCTGTTTAGAGACTTATTAATTATACCGTTGACTTTCAACCAGATAATTTCTGACCCATGTCTGCAACGTTTAGTTAAATGTGCTTTTTTGTTTTTTCCCCCCCCTCTTCTCAGCAAGGAAGATAAATTAATAAAATAACTTTTCAATAACAAAAAAAACAAACTATTCATAATTTCTTAAATCCCTGGGAGATGGCATAATTTTATTAAAACTAAACATAAACACAGTTGTGTATCAAATAACAGTGGAAATGTGCATTAACAGTATTTGAATATGCTGCTGGATTAAAAGACACACAATACCAGAATGGTGCTTTTAGGAGGACCAGACGAGCCAGGAAATCTGGATCAAGCGTGCATGAAAGAAATTGCTATTCAGTTATAGCCACCATGCTGCTTGATATTTGCCAACAGCTGTCAACATACAGGGAGGGAGAGGGAGTATTCATGAGGTTTGTTTTCCTTGCATGGTGCCACCATCACAGTGCAGATTCACAAATGAACAACTGCTTAAAGAGTGTAGCCTGGCAAGCCCTGCGAAAAGCCAAAATGAAACAAGAAAGACAATGAACCAACAGCAAACACCAACAACAACCCCATACTAGTCTGCTGGTTAAAGCCAAACACAATTAGCAGGGTTTTTTTTTTCTATTTTATCTTTGGAATTCTTCCCGGGTAGTATGGTAGCTCATATTTAATTCCACACTTCATTAAAATGCATCTTGCACCATGTTTCAAAGCTGCTCTCCCATCTTCCACCACACCATATTATTCTGGCTAAAGGGCTGCAGGTCAGAAGTTCAAAATATTGTTATTCATCTGATCCAACACATTCAGTACGAACATCCTCAAATGTCAATAAGTAATTACTATTTACTACTCTCTGATATTTAAAAAAGTCTTTTTTTCAGAGTTTTATGTATTGTTTATATTCACATTTATTATATTTCGCATGAAGAAGATGTTTTAAGAGTTTTATCAGTCCATCAGTTTTTGTTTGTTTGTTTATTTGTTTGTTACAGTGTGAAAACAGCTTGTTACTTACAATGTTTATATGTTTATTTACAGCTTGTTTACAGCTAGCAGCTGTCTGCAGGCTATGTGGATGCTGTAGGGGTCATTATGTACAGTGTGAAGGGCTTGCAAGTCTTACGGCAAGCAAGATGGGTTAAAAAATATTTTAATTATTTATATATGATATATATAGGCTTTATTTTACTGGCTGTTGACTGAAGCAGAAAGATGAGTCAGCCTCTCATCTTTGGATACTATAAAACCAAGATTGTTGTTGAGTGTGAAGTAAGTGTAGTGAACAAAACTAAACATTGAGGCTTTAAATCATTTAGCAGTTATGGATCCGGCCTGACAGTCATGACAGTGAGCTTGACGGCTGTGTTCAAATGAACCTGACACTCATTTTGGAGTACTCTATAATTATCATTGTCACAAGAAAAGAAGCTTTGTTTTCTTGAGATAACGGCATAATTACCTTGCAGTCTCAAGATAATGGCATAAAAAAATATAATTGCAAGCATGGCTGTTTTTTCCTTATTTTCCTGTGACCACAAAACGTTCACATGGATGATACATTGTGCTTGGCTTTACAAATGGAGCAACTGAGCTATTCAGCAAAATAAAATTCATTGGGAAAAGTGACCCAAGAAGATAAAAAGTGCTGAGTCTAACCTTATGAGAAAACACAAAACATCTCTTAAACAGCACTAAAGCTGTGGAAAGCTGGAAGTGGAAGAATCGTTCTTGTTACTACTGTCACCTGACTGCTGATTAGAAACATCATGTTGCACTTTAGGTAATAAAAGACTTGATAAAGACTTAAATAGCTGCCGCCCATGTTTTTATTCTAAAGTGTAAAACTATTTCCAGACTTTTCTTTGCATGTCAGAGAATGTAGATGCGACTCAGGGAGCTCGGGCTCCTCCGACTTACCCACACCTCTCAAAATAATTACATTTCATGCGGAGATGAAAGTGAACAGGTGGCCATTTTTCTCTGCTTTCTGTGTCCCAGAGATAAATGAGGGTTAACTTGTGTGGGAGGAATTCTGACTAGTTTCATCATACCATGTTGTTTCATTGCACAGCAGCGATATCGAGGCACCTGCACACCGAGATGCTCTCTGCTCCTTTATATCCCTGATACTGAATAACTATGCTTACCATCATCGGAGCGGTGGCACCCTCGCTTGCACCGTTTGAAAGCAGATGAGTGCTGAACTATATTATTCTAACATGCGCTGCTTGAATATAATATGGGCCCCAGTCAAGGACGGTGACCTCAGAATTGGAGTTGTTCCCAAGGTGCAGCAGTGTGGCTGCTCGCTGCTCCTAAAAAGTTAGACTGGGTCACTCTCAGCGAACAAAATTACCCACAGGCATTAATAAAATACCAATGAACTGACAGATATGCCCGCACCATAATAATGTCAGTGCAACGGCCGTTCAGTGCACATTCGTGTAACATGTACATGTTATAATCCCCAGGCTGCAGAAAAGGAGGACTTGCAGGGTTATAAGGCGCAGTGCACAGCATGCTCTCTGACAGTGATACAAAACTCCCCCCCTTAATCCTGCAGCTGTGTCACACCTCCAGACGTGCAGCTCATACAGTGTCAGGAACAGGAGGTGAAGGCTCACATAATCAAGTGCTCCCACTCCTTTTGCACTTAACAAACTAAGCTTGTTAAAGTTAATACCCTCCCTAAGCCCGTGTCTATCAACAGAATTGCTGTCAGCCTCTCTCCCACACTTGTTACTTCTTACACTAGTTATAAAAAAATCTCGACACTCCTGACATCGTCGTCATTAAAGCTGCAGGTTCTGTATTTCACGTGTCTTGCTGACAGCTCAAAAGTGCGATCACTATTTCTTCTAATAAAAAAAAAGGTCAGTTGACTGCTTCTCATCACGTAAAAACTGTTTTATTATATCTTCTGTAGCTCTGGAGGGAGTTTTCTGAAAAAAAATTGATAATGTCATCAAGGTTTTTTTTTTTTATAGGTTTAGGCTTGAGACTTGAAGTTTGTTGCTTGAAAGGGGAGATAGGGGAGCTATCCTGAGAGAACAAGAAGACTGGAACATGATCCTGAAAAGATGGGGGATCCTGCCTTTGACTCATTCATTCACATTACTACCAATGCACAGCTGCTGAGGGGTACCAGCACACACTGCTTTAATGTATCAGGCCACGGGGACCGAGGGATGTGTAAAAACCAACAGCTATATTCAGGTCATTTAACATCAGAAAGCACCCCTCAGAGAGAGAAAAAAAAGAAAAAAAACGTACCACTTTTATTTATTTTTGTCCTTTCACTGTGCATGTTGTATTTTGATGACTTATGCTGAGGTTTGCTCGTTGGATGTTTACCGTCTTGACCCAGCTTTCTGTCTTATTGTGACTGTTTCGGTGTATTGCTAAATCAATAAAAAGTTGATCACACACACGCACGCATGCACACACACACACACACACACACACACACACACACACACACACACAAAAGCCCTCCCAATATACCATGAGTATATCTATCAGCAGACTCCACTCACATCTTGGACAGCTAATATCATCTCTCCCCATCAGGCAGATGATACAGTGTCCCATGCTGCAGGCCGAACAGATACAAGGAGTCTGTTGTTCCCCTGCCAATAAAACTGATTAACTCAGAATGATAGGCCCCTGTCTCCGCTGCTCAAACACACACTGCATCAAACTTTTACTCTGTCCTTCATTTTCTTGGTTCCTGTTATTCTTTTATGGTGACTGGTTATGTAGAGTAATTGCACAAGAGTTTTTTTTTTCCCGCGCTGTACATCATTAGTTGCAGTTTGTTGTGTTTTCTTCGACTGTTTTCGTGTCCTTGCTGCCGTGACTTCCACGTCCAAGACAAGACAAATCTCCCTTCAAGGGCAATTAAGTTTATTTGATCTAATCTAATCTTTTCTCGGAATAAGCAGCTGGCAGAGTCTGAGTATTTAGAAATATTTTAATCGCGATCAGCAGCCCCACACCGTGACAGCACACTATTTATTTTACATTGAAGTGGCTATAAAATCGGTCTTGTGTAACCGGTGGTTAAGAGCTGGTAGTAGTTTGACTTTCAACACTTGTCCTTGGCCTGGCTTTAACTGCAGCCTGCCCATTTACCCAAATCTCAGATCTGCGCAAGTTTAACACCTTCTGTATTCTCCACCCTCCCTCTTTAAAGCCACCTCTCTCAAACCCTGTATTCTAATTTGACACTGGGTTTATTCTGCCAGGCTAAATTTTGCAGGCACAATCATATTACCCTTACAGGACACTGCTGAATTATACATATATACGGAAATAATTAATTCGCCAGTCTTGCCAACATTCATTATCATGATTTTCTTATTCTAAATAGCCAAGCAAAGAGATGGCTCCTGCTGAGGAACACCTTTTGAATGCATGATGCTGAAAATCAGTACAACCTCATTTTATAAGATAGTTTGAGTGAAATTTCCCCCGGGCAAAACAAGATTTTAGACACCTGTAAAGCTCCAGTGTCTTCGTCTATATCATAATAAGATGATAGCAGCATGGTGTTAACTGTTTACTTACAGGCAGATAATTTCTGGTCCTGTGTGTGTGTGTGTGTGTGTGTGTGTGTGTGTGTGTGAGAGAGAGAGAGAGACAGAGAGGTGGGAGTGTAATTGCCAGTGGACTCCTATTGAGGAGGAAACATTAAAATATGATGTGTTATGAATGAAGCTATTACACTCCCAACCTGAAACTTTTGCTGCTTTCTCTGTGTTCATTACTAAAAAAATAAAAGAAAGAAAGAAAAATCAGTTGGCACAAATTGCCACACTCAAACATTTTAACATGACTCACTGAATGAAATTGTAGGGGGAGCAAAGGAGGAAAAATTCAAATCATTCGCAGGAAAACATTTTTTTTTCTTTTTTTTGTGCGCCGCATCAAAATATGTGTTGATACAAAATTTAAATTATAGTTTGGTTATAAAAGCAGTTGTGTCTTTCTAATATACAAAGTGCTCTTTGACAAATGTTCCAAAATGTCCCAACTGGTTTGATTAAAACGAATAAAAGCAGACAGGATGAAGAGCACAAACAGTATGAGCAGCTGAGTGTGGCTGCTGTGCTGTGAGAAACCCTCAGCATGCAAAATGACATTACTAATACATCGATGTCTACTTTAGATACTAAATTTTGCTAATTGTACTAAATGCAAAAAAAGCCCCGGCTCTTGGGGATTTTTGCAGGTATTAGTGGATCACGGGGCGAACAAAGTCATTTGTTGAAAATGTCTTGCCTAATAGAATAATGAAGACATCCCTCAGTGGTGAACTGACCTACAGACAGACAGTCGCCATCTCTACAAAGCAACAGCACTCGCTCTGATAAAATGTGACAAAAGAAATATGATGATCATGCTGTAAAACACGTAGCTCACCAGGCTTCACTTTGATCTAATGAGATCATTTACCGTAAGCGGGGGAGAATTAAGTTTCTGTGGCTTAAGTCTCGTAATTGTTTTGCTAAAGAGATCTTTGCAGTCCCTGTTGTTTCCCTGAGGGCACGGAAAACAGATTGGCAACAAGTGAGAGAAGTGAGTGATGATAAAAGCCTCAGCTGAGCTGACTGTGACAGAGATGCGAGATGGCACTGGCTGCGGCAGCTCCTCTCATCCGCTCCATTTTGGAAGCCCCGCTGATCACAGCGAATCCTCTGAGGAGAGCGCACTCATGTTCAAACAGCCCACGACTGAAAATTCAAAACCCTCCAACCGCTCTCCAGCCAGGACTCTCCACGTCTCACACAGGCTTTATTCAAACAAAGCTTTATGAATAACAATCAGGCCATGTGAACCAGAAACTTTGGTAGAAAAGGTAAAGGCAGACACTGAAAGATGATGAGAACCCAAAAGTTCTGCGCAGCTCATTTGTAATATACTTCACTTCAAATTAAAAACTTCAATTAGGGAGGAATAAAGGTAGAATGTGCCACTTGTGTGCCGCTGTTCCTCCACAGCAATCCATAGTTTTCATTGGGACTGCTGCTTTGGTTGATGGTAGTTCCAATGGAAACCAAACACACATGAAATGATTATTTAACTGTTTTCTTTCTGTGTAATTGTTCAGTGCTTTCAGTAAACAAATCCAATCCCATTCACCTCCACTGAACTGAGAATCCACCCCTTTAAAACTGACAGAAAAAAAAAGCTTAAGGGAGGAGTATCTGTAAATTAAGCCTTACAGAGCCATAAGAGATTTTCCTTCCTCTCTCCAACTGGGCCGATTCCCACACAGCTCTGGATCATCTGCTATTATGAGCAAATAATGAATAAATCACAAACCCCTAACTGGATGAAACGTGTGAATTATGATGATACCGAAGAGGACAAAAGGAAAAAAAAAAACAAATTCACAAAAACTGAAACAGTTCACAGAGCAATATTGTGGCACGGATGCCTGGAATGAGGTTATGCAGTGATGTTTTTTGAAGCACATGATGCAAAATCCCTTCAGTGACTTAAATGATCATCAAAGCCACACACATAGCTATATTCACGCATAGCTGACAACTTGGGCAGGGTGGGGGCATCGCTCTGCACACTCTGCCAGGGAGTTTCAGTTCAAAGTTACACATTGTGGATTTTTTGAGAAAATCTTGGGCCAACAAAATAAATTATAAATTAAAAAAAGAAATTGTTACATACCTGACAGTGTAGAGGCTGTGAAACATCATTCAGACCTCTGTGTAGGAAAGTACAATCTACAGGTAATATAATCATTCACCAAAGATGTGAAAAATTCAGTCGAAAAATATATTTTTCTCTTTAACGTCTGGTCTGTTTGCTTCTGACAGGTTGGAGTGCATCACCTAAGATTTTCTAAAATCCTTGCTACAACCCAGATCTTTCTGCTAAACATTACAAAAGAAATGTTTTTTGGGAGGAAATAGAGTGATACATTAATCTTCCTCTTTGGACGCGGAATAAAGAATAAAACTCAACGCGAGACGCAGCCCGACTCAACGGGGATGTTTTTGCTGACATGCAAGAAATATTGGCGGAAAATACATGCTGTGTGGATCTACTTTGAATTACGGCGAGGATTTCCCTCGGCGGAAAGCACTGTCTCACCACTGCTCATCACTCCGTGTGTGGGTGAGTCCCACTAGGAATTTAACTTGTTTCCTGCAAATAGGTTACAATTCATAGGTGTGTTAGGAGATGTCTACTTGACTTATAGCACTGCTTCAAATGCCCGAGGCTAATAGACTTTTCATGAACTCGAGCCAGCCTAGTGCGCCATTAGGACAGTGTAAATCTAGCAGCAAAATACGGACAGAATCTACGAATAGGAGAACGTCTACAGTATAACAGCGTGGATTTCACAGACTGACGGTAATGAGTTTTCCCATGTTAACATCGCGAATTTTCATTAGTTCAGTGTAATTAATATCAAGCCATCCATAATCCCGAAGCTTTTGCGGCCATTATGAAGCAGCAGTCACTTCCACTTTTCTTGAGAATGAGGCATTAAAGCCGCAAATTAATTTTTTAAGATGGCAAACGGCCAGGAGAAAGGTTTAATTCGTCAACAGAGGCTCAAGGTCTTTGAAAGACCTTTAATAATGGACAGCAAATCATTGAGTCTGCCAATTAATTATCAGAGACAGTTAATTTTGTGAGAGGAAAAAGGTGAGAATGGAAAAATGACTATTGATGTTGATAAGACCCGTTTCCACCTCGTACCTCAGGATAGCCGCTAATGTCTAACAGGAAACTATGTCCATGAAATTACACTCCTTTCTTTTCTCTGTGACTGAGGTCAAAGTGTGCCTGGAGAAACAGATGGTTTTGGCTAAAAATGTAATGAGGGGTGTTTACGGGAGTTCATCTGGCTGAGCAGCAGCTGGACCCTTTTAAAGACTACATGTTGGGTACATTTTGAGAGTAATTACCAACCTTCAGCAGGCTTTAGAGAGCTGTAATTCTGCCTTTTAGCTGCAACAAATTGTCTGTGTTCATACTGTACTTTAAACCTCAATTAACCTTGAAGAACTTCATCATTTATACATTAATAAATCCGGTTGATAGGACTCAAATGAAACAGGAAAGCAAAAACATTCTCCAATAATCATACTTTTATGTCAAAATAGAGCACACTGTACAGCATTAGTGACACTTTTTCAAAGGACACAGCGCCTCCCGACGAGGATGGTTCTCCCCTGTAAGGTTTAGATTATTCATATGATATAAATACACACGCACATGTTTTTCAAAAGAACGGTAACCTCAACGTGCAACTCAGGAAAACACTCACGTATTAAGTCATGGACACACGCTCGCATGGCCCCTCTTAATAACATCGACAATACAAAAACATTTACATCTCTGAAGGACAACACTTCAGTCCCATGACTCCATAATACTCACACGCAGACGCTGTACATACATACATATTCATACGGGCTTAGTTGTGTGCTTAAAACGATTATAACTCCGTCTTAGCGCTCTTATTGAGTCCGTCCGAGGCTTTTGCCATCAAGTCATCCTTGAGCCATTTGTTGAAAACGGCAACGGGGTCGATGTTCCAGTGTTTGTGGAAAGAGATGGGCACCTGGTGAGCTAAGAAGTCTCTGGCGTAGTCCTCTGGGCGTGCCTGAGAGGAAAGATTAAGTACAGTAATTTATATTTGAAGCAGTCACAAGAGACTGCGTGCTGCACAGAGCAAGAGTGAAGGCGTGAAAAGTATGTGTATATGTTGAAACATAAACTGCATACTGAAAACTAGGAAGAGACTTTTATGTTTTCTCAGGGAAGGCTTTCAATCAGTCCCCTGGGAGTGAATTATTCCTGAATTGTGTGAGAAATTTGGTCTTATTAAAAGGTCCTGCACACTTCTGTTGATTTATTTATCGCGCTTCATTCAGGTGCGTGGACTGTGCTTGAACTTTCCCACAAAAGGCGCTTTGACAGGTCGGCAGAGGAAAGCACAAGTTCCAATAATAAAAAAAGCTGAATTACATTTAGCTGCTTCAGTTTCAGGGAGCTGCTCATGCTGGCTCACTGTCTTCGCCACTGTTAATGTTATTGGTGATGCCTGTGCTTTTCAGGTTGTGTCACATTCATGTTGGGGTTAGTGTAATTAACAGTTTATTTTTTGTAATCTCATCTCTTTGTTATGGCAGAATAAGACTTAATTATACACGAATTGGATGCAGCTCACCTGTGTGGCCTCTGCATATCAGATATCGGCCAATCGCGTTATCAAACGATAAGATAGAGGTCTCTGTCTGTCTCTGGGTAATGAGTCTGAAAAACCTGTGCTTTCTGTGCCCATTTTTTTTTGTTTTGTTTCACAGGTGCCACATATCTCACAGCACAATTTCCCTCATAAGTGAACAGGTGCTGAAGAGATTTCAAATCATGCTTTATCCCTGAGCCAAAAAAAGTAATTCTCAGTCTATTTTAGCGAGAAAATATTTTGCTGGTACAGGAAAAAGCCTATTGCTGTTGAAAAACACATATCAGACTCACCAGGTGCAGATACAGATAGAGAGAGAGAGACACGCAAAAAAATGTAAAAAAAAATTTGTAAGAGCGTGAACACAACCTGGTGAAAGAGTGGACTGTGCGTGACAGGAAGTCCGAGAGCGTTGAGGCACATTCCCAGCACCATGTCATCTGGTGCATCGTTGCTGTAGCATTTGCAGCCGCTGTCAAGGAGCCGGACCACAGCCTCCCTGCTGAACACCATCCTGCACCAACACAAAGATGGACATCAGAAACGTACAAATACGCGACATCTGCGCTCAATTCCAGAGGCAAATGTTGGAAATGACCAGAAAATAATATACAAGTCTCTCAGCTTTCATCTTGAGGTCTTATCGTACTTGTTTTATTCATTCGGTGAGAGGGCGGCAGAGTTGGGAGTGAAGCTGCAAATCAAGCTGAGAGGGGAGATGTGGTTTTTCTTTTGAATTGGCTTCGTGCAACAATGATGTGACATCTCTTTGAAAAGAGACTCAATTACACATGAAAAAACAAATCTCGCGCTGCCAAAAAAAATGCACTCATTGCCACTCAAAACAGTTTTGGGGAGATATCACTTTTGAGACAACTGGCAGTGGCAGTGCTGTAAAGTGTCACGGCAACTGAAGTGTCCTTAAATAGAGTTTCTCACACAGCTCACTCACAGCCCGGGATTTATCTATACTGCGGCTTTCCCCCAGCACTGACAGCTGACATAGAACCGGTGCTTGTTGCCCACTTTCGCGAGCGTGTAACGAGGGGCCTTTAAAATAAAAGGACCTTATGGAATAGCATTTATTTTGCTGTTGTGTCTTCTTGCAGTTATCAACAGTGCACTTCACGTGGCCAGAATATTAAGCATCGACTCTCTGTCTTATCTTATCAACTGATGACCGTGGGTTTACTGTATTTTGTAGAGATTTATTCCATATTTTTTTATTGAGTATCTTGACTGTAATGCAGCCAGCAAAACTGACTTTCCCTTAAGGGAGCAGCGCAGTTTTAAAGTGAACTGAAATGCTTTATCTGTAAATTACAGATTACAGGTTTTCCATTACAGGCTTTATAGTCCCTCTGCTGCGTCCGTATCTTTCATCATTATTCCCTGAGCATCTGAGCAGTAAAACTCACCCTCCACCTCCCGTGATGTAGCTGTAGCCGCCTTGGCTCAAGCCGTAGCCGTACCTCTCCCCGAGACACACCGGTTCAGAGGGGTTGTAACAACTCAGCAAGACTTGCAGTCTGGGGAGGCTGCAGAGAGCGCAGATCAAACTCATCAGACTCTCATCATCACCGTCCACACATGCCCACACACACACATATGAAACTGTCCATTTAGAGGCTGAAATAACTGCTCTCCCCGCGGCACTATTACACATCCGGAGGCTTCCACATGAAGGGGCAACCTGACAGATATAAAGCGAAGCCAGCTGGACTTGAATTTATGTACTGAGCTTTTTAGATGTTCGACAGGATGGTAATATCGCTGGAATTCATTTTCCCAAAATGACTTTCCAAGCGTTTCTCTCTTGCACTGTGCAAACCTTCTGAGGGCTGAGAGACAGAAACCGTTCGAAGATTTATGAATAAATGTCAGTCAAAGTTTGGGAAAATGGAAAGCGTGGCATTTGAAGAATGAGACACAGCGTCCCTGTTGGGAAGAAAAAAAAAAAAAAAAAAGGGGGAGGAACACAACCTTGAAAAATCATTTCCAGATCATGAAAATGTACCTGATCAGCGTGTCATCGTCCACAACAAGGAGCCACTTGGTGTTTGGGACTGAGCCGCTGAGAAATCTTTGAAGGATTGCGAATGTTTTCCCGCAGTGGCCTGCAAATAGAGATATGCTATCAATAGACTGGCCTGCGCGACTTAATCACATATTGACCATGCGCTGTACTCTGGTTTACAAAGATAAATGACCCTGTTACAGGAAGAAAAACGCACTTGGCATAAGCAGGTATTTAGATGCATGCACACGTCTGCATTCACAAAAAATGCAAAAAGAGAGAAAAAATTGTATAGTAATAATAGAGCTATAAATAATGCTAAAAGATCTGAAAGGCAGTCACGTTTAGTAACAGCAACATTTTACTTAGGAGAAGACATTACTGCAGATGCCCCGTCTCCATTCGATACAATGAGTGAATGCATTTTTCAGCGTTATGGCTCCTGTGGGAATCCAGCGAGGGCAACGTTAATATCGCGCTCTAACTGGTAAAATAAGGAATCATTACATGCGGCCAATACTGTTTCATTCAAACAATCTCAAAATGATTGCAACAAACAATTTATTAACTAGCTTTCATTCTGTGGATGGGAGCCTTTGAGGAGCCAATAGAAATAAGCGGGACTGTTGTGTACCGCCGCACCTTTCATTTATATTTCAGCATTAACTCGGCAGGTGTGTGCAAGTTACAAAGTGCGAACAAGTAGCTGCTTTCTCCTCAAGGACGCCTCAAGCACACAAGGCTGTCGGTGGACACATCGGCCGCTGTGATAACCAAACCAGTGACCTCACATTTAAAATGGGGGAGTTAAAAAAATAAATAAATAAATAAAATCCTTGCCGCCTTTTTAAGATCTTCATTGTTCAGTATGGATGAAAAACCTTCTCAACGCGAGGACGTGCCCTCTGGAGCTTTGTGAGCGGAGAGAAAGCTGTTGTCTGTAGTCTGACATCTTAAAGAAATAATAAGATGCGTTTGGCATGATGGGCCCGGACGATCAAACTTTCACTCTGGTGTGTTTGACATGACTGCCAGATGGAACAAAACGTTCTGCCAACTCCTGGAAACAAAAACAGCGATGTGGTAGCACAGAACAAATACAGGGTACCCAAAGAAATATACCCATCAGAATCTGAATATCTACACACTATCAGGGCTGTGAGCCGAGACATGGAAATCCCCGGTGGCAAGCATCACAAAGAATACCTACAGAGCCTACTGTTTTATTTATAAGGCACCCAAGGTGTTTTTTCCAGCTATCTGAATATAGAATAAATAAGGACACCTTGAACTGCGGACAGGAATAAAATCCCCCAAAAAATGCACTTTGAGAGGCAGGTATCCATACAAGCCTGGTAACCTTATTTCTAGTTGGAGAAGGTTGGTGAATGATGTTCAGGGGCCTGGAGAGATGGAGGAGCTTCCAAGTCCGTGTCCTGCAGAATCTATCAGGAAAATCTCAGTGCAAAGAAAGAGACCCACCAACGCTATATTTACCCAAACACAATGCCAGAGAAATCTCCTCTTTGGCCTCAGAAGTGATTTCTACATGATCAGGTCTTTCTTCTCCGACGCAGCAATGCACTTGACCGCCATGAGTAGTTTGAGTAGTTTGTGTGATAAAGTTTCTATGCCATTTTCCAATTTCAAGGTCTTGCATCAGCCTTCCACCCACTTGCCGCTCAGACATCTAAAACTTTTAACCTCTGACTGTGGAGTTTATTTTTCCATTTTTTAAACATACATACTGTTAGGTTTGTGTATTTGCACCAGACTTAATGTTTTTTTTTTGTGATTACAGATGGCAGCTTGATAACTCAATATAATGAGGTCAGAGTTTTTTGTTTTTATCCATCCTTCATATTTGGTTGTGGGTTTTTTTCTCACATCCTGGACTGTTTAAAATTGATTCATCTGACGCTCTGAACTTTCTCTTCAAATACACACATAAGTACTGCCGTTTCCAAACATACATTAGTTATCAAGTTTTAAGACTTGGCTCTCAAAGCGCTTGCAAGTCAGTGGTTTCTACGAAGTCAGTGAAAGGTGAAAAAATAAAGAATAACGAAGGTGATTACAGATTCTTGACATATTGATGCCTGTTGACTCTCGATGAACCCAGAGGCTTCCCTCAGCAATCATTAGCATAAACCTCGAGGTCTTGGAGAGGGAACAAAAGGAAATTATGTATGTCCTGACTTTAACTCAATTTCTGTCTGATAAGCGATTCAGTATCATGCTGGCATTTGGCACTGAGCAAAAGATAAACATCTTATTTCTCATTTGACCTCACACATATATCATTTTATTCAGTGCGTCTGATGATGGTGATGATTTTTAGAGCCATCGCACTCAAACAATCTACTCTATGTATTCCATGATGCATGCAGCATTACGAGGGCTGTGTTTGACTGACAGTGTGCAAAGTTTCCAAACTGAGAGTAGCTCCGGTATCTGGCAGCTGACCAAACTACAGAAAACACCCCCTCCCTCTTCGCCGCCTTAACGATGGACTGTGGATTCCTGCCAAAGTTCCAACACTCGATTGTTGTCTCCCCAAAGTAAAAATACTGTGGAAGGCAAAATTAAAGAGAGGGAGATACTTTCTCCTAGATGATCTATGAGAAAGACATCCGATACCGGCTTCAAAAAATACTAAGATAATTTATTGGTTGAGAAGAGCAGAGCCATGGCTTTTTCTGGAGTAAGACATCAAACTTACAAGTAAGTCACAGGCACTCTCGGTACCCTGGGTTAGGGAACGTGACGAGTTATGCAAATGAGCAGGTTTGAGAAGCCAGACAACTTCTTTTTTTTTTTTTTTTTCTGTCACGGTAAAACCAGCTGCCAGCCTGTCAGCTTGGTGGTTTGCAAACTGTGAATGGGAGCGCACATTATCTCTTACTCTGACCTCAGTGTCTGTCGTACGGAGGGGGAACATCATGACAAACACCGTTCGAAATCTGCTGCTCAGCGTAGTGGAAACAGGCGAAACAGGCGACCACTTAGCAAATCTTTGCGTCAGAATAGGTCCACCATGTTAAGCAGCACGGTGCTTTAATTAGTTAGCAGTCTATCTGTTGTTTTACCTGCCTAGTAGAGCAGCAATAATTTGACCATTAATAAATTGATATTTAAGAAAATGTGAGAGTTGGAGAGTTGCTATTTGAATTGAACTCCTTCAGCTGCTGGAAAAATAACATGAAGAATTA
>JAOXYL010000059.1:6419771-6431272 GCA_028564955.1 Terapon puta
TTCATAGACCGAGCAATTCATCGAAAATGCTGAGCAGAATTTTTGACAATGAAAATAATTCAGCTCTGCTACCGACCTTATACAATTATGTATAATCTAATTCAGTCTGCTCTCTCTGCAATAAACCTTCAAAGATATAACATGTTTATCTGGGACAGTTGCATGCATTGCTGCTATTTAGGATTTCTAGGCTTTTTAGGGCTACATGTAGAGGTGTTTCTAATGCTTCCTGCCTGTCATTTGCGTACATTTGCAATCAGGAAATCAAGACTGTAGCATTCAGTGAGAGAATTATAAAAAAAAGCAGCCAGACGTAGATAACTTACTTAAACTGAGAAGCTATAAAAAATGCAAATCCAACCAGTTTAAAAGTCTCCCTGCACAGTATGAACATTTTCCCACTTACGGTTAACCCTTAGAAGTCATTCACTGTATGATTCAATCAGGCAGCGACACATTTAATAATTTCTCAAAGATTTCAAAAGCCATGACTTTTTGAGCTTTTAAAATTTTATCTGCTGTTAAGTAGACTGGTTTCAAATGTGGCCTGACTATTAACGATTCCACATTAGCGATGCATTATAGGCTGCAGAGTAACACTGTGGGATTGTTTTGACACCTTCCTTTTCACTCTTCACATTTCACACCTTCAACTATGCTATTTGAAGAAGTTTGGAAGTTATCTGCATTCACGAGATGGATAAATGAGGGTTGGGATATGCTGGTTGTTACAATGATGTCAACTACACACATTTGCATTTACCAGCACCATTTTCGAACAATATGGAAGAAAAATAACAAGCAGCAGGCTAGACAGGGAAAAAAAAAAGAAAAAAAAAGCATTGTCTGGCTCTTCACAGATCAACAATATCTATTCACAGTGTGAAACTCCTCCATCACCGCTGATTCCTGCTGCTGTCATATGGTTAGCTGACAGGGATAACATCATTCTGCATGCAACATCAAGATTGGTTTCCCTATTGTGAGTGATGTAAAGGTTTGAAATCAGTTTGAAATCAGATTTAAGCAGCTGGGGTGAGACGCAGTTCCGGAAATCTGATCAGACTTTCTTAAATAAGATAGTCAGAAATCTGTCTCCTGGTGGATATTCCCCATGAACATTGAGATTTAAAAAAACATTCAATGTGATAATTTGAGCAAGTATCCGGTGCACCCCGACATCCGGGAGAGCCGATGGCTTGTGTGAGAGGAACTAACTGTGGTTGAGTGTCAGGTGGGCAAAGGAGCTGGAGATGAGTTGGGCCTCAGGTACGGGGTTTGCATATCAACAACAAACTGGCCTAATAACAGAGCAACTTTGCAAGAAGAGGTGGACTTTTCTTCTTAACGAGGCTCTGCTCTACGGCGGACTCCTCCACATGTTAGAGCAAGAAGCCGGTGGCAGTTCGCATCCTTCAAGTGTCTCAATGTAAAGAGACGCCTGCGAAAAAAAACGTCCTTGTTAAAGAGCTCAGCCACCTGGAGACAGTAACTGAAGGGAGGATGGAGATTAAACCACACAACAACCCTCCTCCAGTGGGCAGAAAGTGGCTGTAGCTGATGCATAATCCCATTAAGGTGCAACATGAGAGGTGACGCTTGGTGCCAACAGCTGTCAGACTATAAAATAATTCGCACCCAAATGGCCTCTGCCCCGGGCAAACAGGAGGGTGCTGAAGCAGAGAGCGAATGCTGTCTTTACAAGCTGCCCTGGATCGCTTTGAGCGGTCTTGCGCTCTCTGTGCATGTTCTTGTAGTTGTTTCTGATTATCATACATTATGCATGTCCCTCAGGAGAAGCTGGAGGATGTTGTTGGGTTAAAACTTCTCCTGAGGGATCTCCAGGCCCTCCGATCAGCTGGGGGCTGTGTTTTCCTCCGTGAGAAACCTGGTCATCCCAGGTTCTCCTCACAGTGCAGCTACAGAGTGAAACACCTTTGGGCTCTGTTATCAGGTACAACCCCGGGGGGGCAGAGGAACAGTGGTCATTGACCTCTGAACCCATGATTTTCTGCTTGATTTACTTGACTCTGATGTAAACAGAGAAGGCGTTTTCATGCTGTTCTGTTGTCTCCACACACATAAAAAATAGATTTTTCAATCCATATATGCTCTAAATCTGATTCTGGTGTCTTTGATCACATTTAGCATTTTGTCTAGAATTTAAAGTGAGCTTCTGTGGATTTGAAGGAGAAGTCTGATGTTGTGGAAAATACACTTATTGGCTTTCTTGCAGAAAACTGAATGAGAAGACAAATACCACTCTCATATCTGCCTATTAAATTTAAAAAGTCACAGACAATGGAAACGGGGGGACACAACTGAACTGGCTCTGTCTAATGATAACACACCTCTGAAGCTCACGATCTGTACAGAAAATGAGGCGTAAATGTGACATGTGTTATGAAGGGGTTATGTGCTGGGCAGAAAAGTGACTTTCTTGAGTTCCTGCTGGTTACCTGGAAACAACACGGTGGCGACAAGACTACAGGAAGTCATTGCTCCTGGCCTGGAAATTGTCTGGCACATCACCCTGGCAAAGCAGTGAGCTTTTCAGATCTTGGGCAGCTTTGTGTTACCTTTGGACAGGCCAGGGTTGGTGTTGCTATCTGTTTCCAGTTGTTCAGCTAAACCAGCTGCTTGCTGTAGCTGCGTATTAAAAGTACAGATACAAGAGTGTCTCCCGAGCTAACTCTTGCAGAGAAAGCCTAGAGGCATGTTTGCAAAATGACAAGCTACGTTTTTTTTAAAAACCAAGCTTTTAAACAACACTTGGCCCTGCTATAAGGGTCTGCAATCGTCGGGACCCGGCAGTCAGTCTGGCAAAGTTCAATTGGTTGAAGGGTGCCCCTGGTTAAAAATAAACTCCACCAAGTGATTAAATGAACCAGTGACAGATTCCCATCAGCTCTTAGACAAACAAATATCTGGAGCAAACAATTCAGTTATTAAATGCTGACAGTCCAACAGTCTGTGGAAGTCGGCAGGGGATGTTGGCCGAGCTTCTGATGAGTAAATGTGCAGTTTATAGCTCTCAGCCTGAGAGAAGCTCCTGAAAAAATCAAAAACAAGCAGAAGGAACAGACCCATATATTGCCTCGGAGTTATTTTCAGAAAAAAACTATAAAAGAAGGGATGTAGTAATTGAAAGATTTTAGTCAATTAAGCTGAAAGTTTGTTGTTAATCATGCTTATTTACACAGTGCATTGAATACAACATATATAGTCTTTAAACTGTGTGTGAACTTCTGCGAGGTACACACTCTTTTATGGATGAAATGTTGCTGCGCCTACTTGCTTTTGTTCCAATTCTCCTGCAATATTGGATTTGAATTACTGACCTCGACCCCTTCACTACGCGTTAGTTTGTAGACGTTTCACTTTTAGTTTGCCTTTTCATTTTTCATGTCCCTCCGTATACGCAGCTGACCCTGCACCATTACACAAGGCCAGTCACTGTATCTGACGGCGCGACCAAGGCCGAGTCAGTTTAGGCTGCAAAAAAAAAAAAAGTGCACTTACCTCTTTCGGTATTTGGCACTCCTATATTAATGGTCGGTATTGAAGGATCAGCATGGTCGCTGTAGTACTCTAAAAATAAGGCATCCTTTTCCCAAGTCTTCTTAATAACTGGAACTAGAGCAAAGGGGAGGAAAATCAATACAGTGTTCACCAAGTTTCACAACTAGCAGACCTCTGGTTCTGTGCGATGTCGAGTCGCTCCCTGAGCACATGATTATTTCATATTTATTGCAATACATGGTTCCTCTGATGTTCCTGTCTGTTTTTGGTAAAATATTCTATTACAGGCCAATGAAGGGCTTTCTGAAGAAATGAATCATCAGTAGAGTGAAGAGGCAAAGTATAAGAGGAAAAAGATAAAATGTTATGCTTCTTTAATCTCCCATTTTGTTGAATGTTCCAAGATCACTTGAAAATATGCAGAAAATGTAGAACTAGGTGTTATGTGCTGATGCTGTTTCCTAAGTGACACCGAGGAGGATCAGTTTTAGAAACCTTTTGTCACAGGAGGAAATGGTTATACCAAATTAATATCATAAACCTGTATAGTAAAACAAAAAAGCACTCTTCTGAGTTTTGGCTGTTCAAGTTCAGAGCTATGAATCATGACGTCCTGAGAAAAAATCCTCCTACTTTAAAGACCATAACAAACAAACCTTATGACTCTTTGGTCTCTGTAAAAATACAACAGAGAAGTAGTATAAGTTACCAGATTACACATATATGTATATGCTTTAGTCTTCAGTGGCTTTCAGCTGACCTGTTAGTTCATACAACCCAATACCTGTCATTGACTTAATTCTTGGCACAAAAGTTTAAAGTCTTCTGAAAGACTTGACTGAGGTCTGACTGATGGGACCCGGAGGCTTTGTGATGCGTTTCAGGGTTGTTGAGAGTGTACGAGGGCTGAGAAAAACAGAATACCCAGAGATGTGCAGAAGCAGCAGCAGCAGCAGCTCGAGGCTGTGCTCAGCTCACATAAATCAACAAAAATGAATCAGTCGCATATTAAACACTGACAGAATGAACCAAAGAGCAAAAACTTGAGTTGGCTGGTCTTCATTGCCTCTAAAGGATTCAAGACACTGACAATTGCACTGATCATGAACAATAAGTATAATTAAGCTCCAAATGTTTCTGGGTATTTCACATCTCAACATTCAAATTAGACAAACCAAACCACAAAGCCGTTAGAGGCAGTGAAGACCAGCCAAAACATATATATATATATATACACACACATATATATAAAGATCTTGCATATAATATTTCCTTGTTCTACTATACAAGAAAATCAAGATATTCTGCCAAATATTATGTAAAGATATAAATAAAACTACACTAAGTTCCTAGATGACTTTAGATACTTGAGATGTAAGAAAAGAGAAAAAGAGAGAACATGGCTGAATGCATTTTAGTACTTTTAGTTAGGTAAAAATGCATAATTTGTATAATGAGTGATCATGATTTTAGACAGACATTAATAAAACATCTAAAATGACTTGTTTTTCCTGTTTTTTTGGTGAATATTTAGAAAAGTGTGTCACTGTGTGTACAGGCTGTAAAACTCAGAACACAGGTAATAATGGGCCTTGTGTTTCCTATCTGAGGCTTTCATACTGTCACAGTAATAGAGCTTTGCTGAACTACCATAGAAAGAAATAGGGAAGAAAAACACTGGTCACGTAATGTCCCCTAAATGTACCCAAGTAAATAGTGAAGCTACCCATTTCATTAGTTTATATTCATGTAATTAATATACAAAGCACAATTAAATGGTTATCTGCATGAGAAAAATAAAGGAAAATCACTTTTAATATTCATCTACTTATCAATTTGACCCAGACAGACGTGATCACATGATGTTGTTATTGTATCTATAATTTGCAAATAGACGATTTTGCATTTCCATGTCCATTTAATTGTTTTTGTGCTACATAATCAATACAGATAAAGAAGATTAAAAAGTCTTAACACTTAGTTACATCGTAAATTAAATGCTGGGCTCTTTCATGTCTATTGCTTATTGATCAAAGCTATCCTTTGATACATAAATCCAATATTCATTTTCATCCTGTCTATATCAAGAGCTGATAATGGAAGCTTGGCAGAGGAAATGGTAATTAAGGTAATTAGTGCAATTACTTTGAGCGACACTCTTTGAACGCTGCGCACAGTTTGTCTGATCCCCCTGAATTGAATCTGCAATTTTATCCATTGACTGATGCTGTTACATATTGAAGAGGTCAAAAGAGAAGCCAATTCACAGTAGATAGCTCAATGTCAGACAGAGCTTGCAAATAAATGGCTTAACACCAGTAAGTGATTTTTTAACATCTGCAGGATCGTGGGATGATTGTGAGTTTTCAGCATCAACGGGGGGCACAGAGTTAAGTACCTCAGGTTTTTTTTTTGCTTTTTTTGGCCTCAATTATTATAAACTATTAAGTGCTATCACACATGATGGTGGAATAATTT
The DNA here is from genome assembly GCA_028564955.1 of Terapon puta. NCBI lineage: Eukaryota > Metazoa > Chordata > Actinopteri > Centrarchiformes > Terapontidae > Terapon > Terapon puta. The sequence continues at coordinate 6,425,772 of JAOXYL010000059.1, forward strand.
AGTGGGAGACTTTATTATGATAATGAGGTAAAGCTCTTACACAGCCACACATGTCAAGGGTAAAACAGATCCATTACGAGGAAACAACAGGTGACATCTGAGGTGGATTCTGTAAGACTGAAAGCGAGACTCACCTCTTTCACTGTGAAACTTCCTGCACGTTTTCACAGCAACAAATATATCTTCTTTATTTACAGGCTCCCCCTGCGATGAAAATAGGAGAAAAAAGAAATCTTGCTTGACACATATTATTAAAACTAAAATCAGTCAAATCGCTAAAATTAAAACCTTTATTATATGCAGCCAAATGACTGAAATTGAGTTTTTCAGGCGATATTTAGTGTCAAAGTGATCAGCAGGGGTTGTTATCTTTAAAGTGAAATTAGAATTGGATATTTCAGTTCATGGTCTGAGGTCATCTGGCCCACTGGTTGTCTTTAATGCTCCCTTTGAGACCAAAGACACACAGCAGCTGATAACACTGCCGCATATATTAAAAAAAACCCAACACTTTATGCTGAATTGTGTGCACATTTGTGAAATATAAAAGCCTTGGAAATAAAATGATTGGGAAAAAAGTGAGTCAGGGAAACATGATTTTAATGAAAGAACGAGAGAAAAGAAAATGGAAATGGAACATCCGTGTGTGCATCTCTGCAGCCTTTTGTCCAAAATGAAAGTCGAACAGTCGCACAAAAATGAGAAAAAAAGCTGGAAATCTAAACAACGATGAACATATTACAGCTACAGCAAATGGTTAGCTTAACTATTTTTGTATTATTTGATTAAATTTGCAACAACTGTTGTTTTAGTCCACTTGGGGGCAGTGGTAACAACTTGTGCAGTGGCAGATCGTCACCTTTTAGGTTTTTATTCATGATAATGATAATTCTCTGTACATTCAAAACTGCTTGTGAGCCCTTCCACATCATCACATTGTGTCCACATCATACTGATAAATTTTTTTATTGCAGATCAGATTGTATCTGTTATAGCTGCTTCAATCATTGAGTGCATAAAATTCCAGAAAATGTTGAAAACTGTACAACACAATCTCCCAAACCCCAGAGTAAACATTAAATAAACATAGTTTTAATGCAAGTAAAACTGAGAAATGTTGACCATACAAAACATCTGGCTGGACAGACAAACAATATTACAGAGTGAGTATGCACAGATCCTTCATTGACCCAGAAAACACCTCAAGTGCGCTCAAAATCTAGTCTCATTTTGGGCTTTGCTCTTACTTTCAGTCTCCTCCTCAGACCTTACTGCCTCTCTTTTCTCTTTTTTCTAACCCATTTAAAAAAAAATGACTCTGACATGTCCGGCAGAGAGGAACCTGACCACGACCAGTTTATTACCTAAAATGAAAAGGACATGTTTTGCTGCGGCGGCCACTTTGTCAATTGTTGTCCTTCGCCTCCTTGAATCTGCCTCTTGAGGCTCTTGATTCTTTGTTGAACCTGCAGCGAAGTGGCGCTTGGGCTCTCTTGGCAATTTGTCTGGCAATTCGAACACTGGAGATTACAATACGTCCCCTCTTGTTTTGTCTGAATGGAAACTTGTCCGTGAATACTTATTAAACCCGTGACCTTCATGTTTCTTCACTGCCTGCTCCAGTTGTTGCCCTGTTTTCTGGTTTAAATGCAGTTTTATGGGGGTAGTAATTTCCATCAAGAGGCCACATGAATATAAACCTGACAGTTCAGGCTGCGACAAACATGTTGCCGACTCGAGGCCACATATGCACACGCGGTGTGTGATTTGAATGACAAATGAAAAGATCACATATGAGATTTTTTTTTCCCTCTCAGAACTAAAAGCGGAGGGGGGAAAAAATCTAAATTGGGACACTTTCAGCTGCAGATCTGGCATCAGAAATATGACTTTCCTCACGCCCTGACAACAAAACTGCAGTCACGCTCGCACAAGGGCAAAACTATCGCTTCCTCCGAACATTATTGATCGTTTCGGGGTACAAGAGGGCTCAACAGCTGCTGGGTAAAGGTTGACTGACCCCTCTGATCGGTTCACAAACCAAACTCCAAACTTCTTCCAGCTGGGGCAAACATAACACTTCCATTACATCAGGTATCATGCGGAAAGGCAGGCTTGTAATTTACCGGCCATATACAGGCATGTCCAGAAAAATAATATACTGTAATAAAAAAGAAAGTGCACCAGAAATCACATCCGGCTTGACTAAAATTGTTCTCTCTGCATGACACTGAAAAGGACCTTACATACTTTGGTACCCTATCATGAGTTTTTTTCTTCTCACTGGCTCACTCCGATTATAGTAATAATAAGTATCAAATACAGCCTTAAGATAGGATCAATTATTTCCTAATGATTTATTCTAAGAAGCTGTCTTTCTCTCTTCCATGTAAAACTGAATCTAGTACCTTTTTTCTGTATCATCTACGAAACTGCAAATTAGATTGATCGCTGCGACTCATTCTTGGTAAAACACATTCATCACACTATTCAATTAACAGCAATAAATGCAGCGTCGCACCAGTTCCTGACAGTCTGAGCAGTGTTGCTCACTGCAAGTCAAGAACAGCCAACTTATTACCAACAAATATCCTTACACCTGTGCTTTACTTTAAATTCATTACAAAATATGTGGGATGTTTTATGTTTTTCTCATGATAAATAGAACAATTATGTTTATGTAACAAAATTCTGATGGGCATGTGTGTAAGATGGCTTACAAAGAAATAAAGCGTGTAAAGGAGAAGGAGAAACTGAGCGCTGGTTAGTCACTAGCTGTGGACAATGTGAATTTCCTTGGTTCTGATATGATGAAAGGACAGATCAAACAGAAGAGGATGAGTCACAAACCTGTAAAAATCCCTTATAATGTCAGTATAGGATAAAAAACGTCAGCACTGGCGATGGACAAACTTTGATAAATATCGAAAATATGTTCGAAAGAACAGCCTGATACAACTCTAGACACAAAGGGACGTTGCTTGGCAACCGGGAGAGCATTTCTTTCTCTGCAGATGACTACTATAAATTAAATTTAGCACAACAAACCCAGGACTTTGTCCTTTTAGGTTAATGCACAAGGCTGAACGTTGTGTAAAGGGAACAACATCCAAGGATATACCGCACCATGAAATACCGGTGCTGCTTTGATGCGGTGGTGGACTGAAGGACGAATATCGTAGATTATCACAGAACCCGCCAATTATTCACGAGAAGCACCCTCTGTTTTATGTTTAGTTTCTCAGTGAAACAGCCCTGAGTAGAGGGCAGATACTCACACACAGTGGAGGGTGGCCGCTCAGAGTTGTGGCACAGTGGTGCGTCTGCGGAGAGTCCTCCAGCTCAGTGCACAGCTCAGGAACAGCTGTGAGAGGTGGACCATTCCCGTTGTCCCAAATATACAAGGCAACCTGCAATTACACAGAAGCATCTTTGCAAGTTGTATGTCTAAGGGAAGTTGCAGTATTTTAATCAGACATGAATGTTTTATTACAAACTCAACAGAAGCAATGTGGATTTTTTTTTTATTGCAAATACGGCAATTTTGGTCTCACAATGAAACTCCAGTGAGCTGTTTTAATATTTAACATGTCTAACAGAAGAGATAAAGGGGGAAGAGAGCTGGTGAGTGTTACTGTACCTCTTTCTGAAGAAGAGCAAAACCAAATCCAGGATTTTGTTTAACTATTCTACAGGGGAAGAACCAGACGTTACACTAAAAGAATGTGTAATGACGACTGTACGTTCAGCGCCGCCTGGATAGTGTCGACTTTCTCAAAGTGCGAGGAGCCACATGAAACTGTAAACTGTGATGTTCTGCTGACTTACAGCCTGCAGCCAATCTGCAAACAGTGAACTGGGTTGACGTTGAGGAGTCACGCATCATCTGTCTGTGCTTTTGCATATAAGTGAGCTTAATTTTCTCTTGCATGAGGTACGTGTATGTTTACTATGTGCATTGTTTTCTTAACACGCCCCCAAAAATATAACTTTTAACAATATAATTCAAAACTATTTAAACTCCATATATAAAAAAGAGTCACATTGAATCCTCTTTTTTTTAGATCTCAAGAATATTCAGCATTATAATTGAATCTCTCGGTCTGAAGTCATCACCCATCTCATACAGAACCACCTTTTCCAGACTGAGCCTGATAAGTCTGATGCCGTGTTAACTCAACAAAATCCCTAGATGCCTCCTTGACTGAATTTCAGTGATAAAAATAAGAACCTCAACGCCGCACCATGACAATTCTCCAAAGTAATGAGATTTCACTTCAAGGTTAGATGGATTTCATGCCTCGCTCTTTTTTGTGTAAATAAATTATACTAGGTTGGCAGAGGCTTGAGTGGGACAAACAAGGAAACTGTTAAAAAATAAATAAATAAAGTGAACAGGAGCCTCCCTCCAGAGAAAACAGGTCAGGAGGCGACCGTGTGACTTGCAGGTCACTTTACCTCATGTTTCAGGTCGATGGTGAAATCAGATTTGAGCGGCTCATCTTTCACTTTGTTTGCGAGCCTAAAAGAAGAAATCACAAATGTTTTAGTTGAAAGCTGCAATAAAAAACAGAAAATACTGAAATACAGGCAAACAAATTCACCGAGCACACTCACCGAACAACAAGGGGGATGCTTAAGGCCCAGGCGGCAGCAAAGTCTGGATATTTAAAGATGGAGGGATTTTCTGCAAAAGCGTAGTGATGGATGATGGTCGACTCCTCGTCATGGAGGGGCTTACCAAGAAACCACTCCTGATAAATGAGGAGTACATGACAGGATGTCAGCAGGTTACTTCTCTCTACTTTAAGTTGATGCTCATAAGATATTTTACCATTAACATATTACTGTGAGCAGTCAGGAGAAGACACATTTGAACATAATTTGGGATTTTCTTCATGGTGCTTTTGTCAGAATCCTCTGAAATTCTTTCTGGTGACTAAATCTGTCACCAGCTGGGAAAATAATGAGATTTTGTGAAAGAACCTGGTTCAAAGGTACCAGATACTGTAGCCACCGAGGCTCTCATCACACTTCTTGACATATCTGGAGTAAAGTTAATCTTATATTTAGAAAATATGAGAAATTCCACCAACAGTTGAAATATCTCATTTTCAAAGCAATAGTTTTGGGGAAATTATTGAAGAAGGAAGCCTTTCTCATGTCTGTACAGTAAACAAAAAACACAGCTGGCTAGCTTATCTTAGCACCAACACATCTAAATCTCACTAATTAACAATTATGCAAGTCCAAAACCAAACTGTACAAATAACTATTCACTGTTTCATGGGTTGTGTGCTGGACTATTTTGTATGGACAAAAACAAGGAAAGTTCTGCATTCAAAATATTACTTAAATAAAAGTGCAAAAAAGGATGAAAATATGCTTGATTAACTTTAATTAATAAAAGTTCTCATTATGCAGAATGCCCTGTTTCATATACACATATATACATATACACATATACATATACATATATATACATATATTAATATCAGATT
>JAOXYL010000059.1:6447266-6461498 GCA_028564955.1 Terapon puta
GACAATATAATAATTTAGAATATGCAGTGTCAATTGAACACTTGCTGGGTACTGGGCAGAGGTTACTGACTGAGAGGATTTGTATTTTTAAGACTTATACTGAGAGTATTTAACCCTTAATACTCGTAGGATATAGTAATACTAAATGAGAAGGGAAAGTTATTGCTGATACTGCAACAAAATCACTTACTGTATAATCCATTTTTAAATTAAGATTTCTTGTTTTGAAGTTGATTCACATTACATTATGTATTTGATGGTTGTGAAGTTGTAATGTCACAATGTCCGTACCTCGGATCTGTATGTCTTTAAGAAGATGACACAGTATTATAAAACCGCCAACATGAGAACGCGATGAAGCTGAAACCTTACATGATTAAAGAACCCTGACCAGCATTTATGTTCTGAATCATAACATGAATGTCAGTATCATGTCAGTATACCATATTTTTAATGATTTCTTTTCTACAAAGTGCCACATGTCACATTTTCATGACATAGCTATTAAAGTTACTGTCTCCTATCTACACCCTGTAATTATTTCAGATGTACTGGATAATTATAAAAGCACTAGAGCACAATGAATTTCTTTCAGGGTCCCTCCTAAATGCAAATTTGCTAACCTCTCATTTTTATTTTTATTCTTCGGTAAGTATTTCACTGGCTCCTCATATGTACAGAATATTCAAACTGTCATTTTTGGGTTATGATCTAAAGCATTAGGTTTTCTGTTTTCCTTTTTTTATTGTCTTGTTTTCTTACTTTAGCTACTACTGAAGAAAAAAAAAACGACATCAGACTTACCCAGTTGATTGTTGTGGATGACATGCATATCATCTTGGCTCTGCAAAGACATAGAAACTTATTAATAATTACAGCTACAGGAAAAAAAAGAAGAAAAAACACATCTTCAAATAATGACCTACATACGTCCACTTTTTTGTTTTAACAAAAGATGTAGAAAAACTGCCAAAGAAAAAAAAAAGTCCTGCGTGAAGATGCTCAGTTTCAGCTAAATACTCAATTTCCTCATCCTAATCACTAATTAAGACTTTGTGATACTAAATATGGAAAGCCCAATGGCTTATTTGGAGAAATAATGGGCGATACCGCACGTCATTAGTCCTTTCTAATTGTGTGGGTTTTGCGCCTGCAGCATTTAAGCAGCGTGCATTCGGCTCAATTAAGGCCTTCAACGCTGTTCCACCTCCAGAGCTGTCAGCGCACGCGGCAGACCATGGAGGGATGAGTAAATCAATCACAAGCTGAGCAAACTTTGAAGAGCTGTCTTTTACCTCCGTCTTTCACAGGAAATCCTTCAGTCTTGGGAGAAGGGCGAGAGAGAGTGTGTGAGAATGAGGAGTTCTGGCTGTTTCCAGAGCTCTAGAGCGGCAGAGTATTAATAGATAATGACAAACCGAGGCCTGTTTTGATTTATGACTTCTTCTAGACTAACAATCACTTTACTGGCAAGCTGTTGCAGCCTTCAGAGAGCTTAACTAAGCCATAAATTCACTCTCAGCGGGTGTGGCGCGGTGGTTACAGGGAGCACACTGTAGTTTGGTGGCACTTGTGTGGATCTGCCTGCATGCAACCCGCAATCTCAGCACATTCAGAGGGCGGGCAAATTTCGTAACAGAGAACAAACTATTAATTTCGTCAATTTGCTGCTGTAGTCATGACTACGGATCATTTATTTTTCTTTTTAGGGCGAGTTTCCCACACTTTCCTGTCTTTCCTATTATACTCATCAAATCCTGAATCGAGCTTTCTGACAAGCATCGAGTGGGCACATTTGTCGGATGGTAGAAATAATGGTGGAAAGTTCACCAATTAAAAAGATGTGCACAACGAGGATTGGCGCATATGCAAGGCTCACTGTCTCCTCTTATTTTTTTCAGGTGATCAGAGTTAGAGGCAAATATATGCACAGGCAGACGAGATCATATCAGGGTGATTTAATTCAGTGGGTACAAGACATCAGCTTAATTGGACTCAGTAGCATTAGTCATGCCCAAAAGGCTTCTGTCTCATCTCATCACACACTACTCCTCTGAAATCATTTCCTTAGCTGAAGAGAGAAGACACCTCAAGGAAAAAAGTGCGCCTCACAAGCCCGCAGAATCGGACTCGTTATCAGATAATTACTCATAGAAAATATAAGGGTGGAAACTAATCAGAAAAGCCAGGACTGTGGGAGTTTGTTGGGATGAATGTGGTTGTTGTGACAGAAGAGTGGCAGGTGCAAAGTTTTTCACGCTGTCTCCTGCAGCACGACTCAGGCAGAGGGGAAACAGAAAACCACGGCACTGTCACTGTCAAACAAAATAAATCAAGACCTCCGGTGTGATGAATTAACTGCTCGCTCAAACGTTGCCAAGTATATTGATTGTGCACGCGCAGCTGTGTGTGTGTCTACAACATGACTTCACATGACCCTAAATAAGACCTAATGTTTTATGGCAGCTTTTAATGAGGCTTTAATGAGAAATCTCTAAATGTAGCCGCGCTGTAGCTACGCCGTTGTTATACATCGCGTCAGAGTGTCCCGCGTAGTTCAGGAGTTTCTTTGTACCGATTTGTTTTGAGGCTGCGCGGCCTCCTCATTCATTTCAATTCAAACCACTATTTTTGGCACAGCAGGCGCTCCAACGCAGCTGTCTCTGGCAAAAACCGCAGGGTCATCTGGCAGTGAAGTTTAACCTGGCTCAAGCTTTTCCACAGCACAACATCATCCAGCAGGGCTCGCGTTGGCCGATGCCAATGCACATTTTGTTGCAAAATTGATTACTTCTTACAGTTCCTGATTGGTGTTTATCTGCTGATCGCTAAGATGGAGGGTAAAATATTCATTGCTGTGCTGTGTTTTGCCGTTTGCTTAGCCTTCAAACTTGCAGATGCATTACTCAACTGGACCTCTGGGATCATATTTCATCTTCTCGCAAATGCTGCCCTTTGTGCTTATTAATTCAATGCTATTTTTGAGTCTGAGCACCTGCTTACGCTCCCTGAATTATGTGCTTGTACTCATCTTCATGCAGTCTCCACATTTTCCATGCTTATCAGTGACATTTTCTTTGAAAGACCTACATTATTCAATACAATATATCAACCTCCGCTGTATTGTGGGGGAGATTAAATATCCTGACATGATGTCAAATCATCATCTTAAATATTATTATTATCAATTAAAACAAGACTCAAATAACACTCAAGCACAAAATGGGTTCAGGAATGTTTTATGTATTTATAAAATATAACATGTCAGACTTTGTGAAGGAAAAGCCATTAAAGCCGTGGACTTTTTGGATCATTGTCTCTGGTGCTTACAGCTCAAAATAAGAATAAAGTTAAATGTATGACCAACAGTTGTTTTATTACAGTGTTGACATTTTATAAGACATTTTTCTCTTTTAACAGCACCATTCCTGACAAGGTGAATGGACCTCATATTTGTATGGTCAAAAAGTTACTTTATTGCCCCTTTAACAAAATACCTTTTGAAACCACGCTCTTTGGTTACACTTCAAAAGATCCCTGCAGTTGAGTGGCACAAGGGCTACAAATCTTTCTCTAGTAAATGATCTAATTTTCTGCGGCAGAGTGAACTCAGATCAGGTCTAACATCATTTTCTCCATTACAGAGAGATGAATTATTATCAGCTCACAGAACTCGGCTCTTTTTGGCCTTCTGTGCTTCTGCACGCAGGTAACGCTCTCCTTAATCCCATCTGACAGCAGGCTGTCAGCCATTTGCAGCGGGAATCAGACACCCATAGGTGTTAAAAAGGAATTGCTATGAGTCTACACTGTCCATCTGAAGGGGTTAGTTTCACCATCCCTTGAGCGCTTTTGATCTGTGGCACCACGGCACTGATGCAGACAGGCACAGAGATTGCGCCTCATGTAGTTTAACCGCACAAGAACAATGGCAGCACCACAGCAAAGGTTTTCCTGGCAAGAGGGGTACATGTGTAAACTCCTCGAGAGCGATGCTAAACCTACTCAATGTGATTGTTATGTAATCAAGGACACCCGCAAAGACAACCCTTTGATCCCTGCCTTTGATTTGGAAGCTCTTCACATACATACACAGCCGAGCTCCCGCTCCCTGCTGCATCTCGTAATCCCCGAGGGCCAAGACGCACTGCTGATGTGAGTGACCTGTCAGGTCACATCAGCTTTCTGTTCACTGATGGCAGAATGATTCAAGGTTGCAGAATTTTCTGAATTTTGACAAGCGAGAGAAAAATGTGTGATGTTTACAACGGCTGGCTGTCTAGAAGGACTTTGGCCACCATAAATACCTGAGGAGCTTTTTGCAGTTATTCATGTTTTCACACTACATCAACAACTAAAGAATAAATGACTTGTTGGTAACGCGCATATTGTCAGCTTCACTTTGAGGATGCTTTCAGAAGTGGTGAGAGGTTTAAGACTTAAAATGCCTTTTCTATGTTCCCTCATGTCAGGGTGCCACAGAACTGACAGATTAAAATTTCATTCAATAGCCACTTTTCATACACAAGAAAAAAAGCTCATAATGACTTAATGATTTCAGACGTCTGCCGCCTATTAACATCGGCAGGCTATTGTTGTCGGGTTTTATTCACTGCATTTTTCTGCATTTTGTTGACTTCAGTAGGAAACCTGTTAACAGTCTGAACATAAAGACTCAAAATCTGACAGGCTGAAATTCCTTCTAATGATACTAATATTTTTCTCATGATGTGCCAGACAGTAACTTGAAAACTGAAGTGAGAGAGTGGACTTGACTGGTCTTCTTCTGATTACTTGTGTAAGCTACTGTTGTCAAATGATGTATTTTTATACAGGCCAACCTGCCAAGCATTATTCTTCTTCTTCTTCTTATTATTATTATTATTATCAGTTAACCATTTGCCTCCTAATGGACCATTTTAATACAGAGTGCGTTCTCCTTTAATACCGAGTTCTTTCTAACATATCCCTGGTTACCTGCTTTGTTTCCAGACTGACATCTCTACAGTCAAAGTAGTTTATTTTGACTTTTAGAAGTCGTATGAGAAAAAAGCTTTTACAATTTGGCCCAACCGATGTGTTTTACAGTCCCCCAAACTTCCTGGAGTCTGACTGAGAGCAGAGCAGATTTGCCAGGTAAGCTTTAAAAGCATCCACAACCAACTTCCACGCAGCAGTGAAACACTCCACAGTGCACGTTCTCTAACGTAACCTGTGACCCGCTAAAAATGATGCAGCTAATGATGTGCTCCTTGGCCTTCAAAGTAATGCTCACTCGCTAAATTTCAAACACTTTTTCTTCAAGGATGTTGTGCAGATTCTGGAGTTAATGGAGAGGATCCAGACACTCGGGTGAAATCATTCTTATAATGTCTGTGTATTCTGAGGGAAGTAAAAAGAAGTTCAAAGTTAAATGATGAACTTGTTAAAGTACTGGCATAAAAACACAGGAGCACACCAGACCAACACTGGAGATGAGTTATTTGTCGTCTGATAAGCACATTCACAGCGTTTCTGTCTGGCTGGTCGTCTGTTGAACATGCTGGTGCAGTCAGGCCAGAGAGCCTCGTGAGGGCACATTCAGGGAATTATTAGAGACTTTCTTCAAGGACAAAGACTTGAGGTGCCATAAAGCTCGCTCGATTTATCACTATGTGCCTTTTTGACAAAAAAAAATGGCTAAAGGGGCTTGGAAGTCACCAAATCTGGTGAGAACGTTGCAAACACTACTGATGATAGATAATGTGAGGCCATTCCTGCAGCTGCTGTTACTCACTTTAACTGTGCAGATAACCAAAACAAATGGCACAGACTAATTATATGCATTCAGCTGAGGTAACTTTAACATATAATTAATTGTCTCAGGGTACAGTAATATAGTGTTGGATGGTATCCATAGCAACAAGCATCATCCTACCCCCAGTAGAGTAGGAAGCAGTGAACACTGAAGTAACGTCCAGTTTAAAATAATTTTATATCTAAGACAAACTTAAATGACAAAATGTTCTTTGTAGCGGCCTTTCTTTCTTCCTCTCTCTTTGTATAACAGACACGCAAACATAAAATGGATTTGATTAAGAACAAGCGACTTGGCTTCATTAATAATCCAGAACAAAAGTGAGAGCGAGCTAGAAATGTCACTGCATTTAAATATTCCATTTGCAAGGTAATGTAATTAGCAGGATAAATTACAATAGGCTGAATATTTAACTCCCGTAAGTCTGATTTAATCTACCGCCTGACAATGTGAGTCGCAAGGACGCACGGTAAGTCCAAAAAAGTTTTTTTTTTTTTTTGGTGTCCAGAATGTGGTTAACATTGTTAAATGTTTGCTCGTATCCTGATTTTCAGAGCTCATATAAACGTGGAGACTTTTGGTTAGTTCTTGTGCGCGGTGTATTGCTATCTTCCTCGTCTGATGTGGAGGCTGCCGTCTCTTGTTTATCAGCCCGGTGACTCTAAATGTTGTGCCTTCCTGGACGAGCAAATATGTTTTCAATTTTAAAAAATATACACGTCTGTCCTATTTCTAAACAGTTAATTTATTGCCTCATGAGCTTTGCTGAAGCTTCTATCAGTCTTTCCTTCAGGTCCACTTATTTCAGCACTAACACCACTATCTTGTGAGCTGATATTGGTTAATATTTGATATTTTTCATCCATAATTATACAATTTCTCGCATAGTGGAGCGGTTCAGCGGGGGCACTCTCACTTAGCTGGAAGACTCTACACCGAGGGATTGGGCTTTGTTTTTCTAAGCACAGGAAAAACTGTTGCCAACAGAGGCGACCAGACCGCACAAAATTGTTGACAGTGGTCCAAATCTGGTTGCCTCGGGCGATGGGGCAAATGTTACTGTCGAGCCCTGCTGTGTAAGTTATTTAGGGTCGCAGTATGCTCCCTGGCCTCTACATGAGATAGCTGATAAATTATTTTTGACCAGATTTTAGGAATAGAAAAAAAACAAAAGTTTGGTCACCAAGGAAAACATAGCTCCTTCAGCTTTCTGCACGTCATCTCATTAATGTAGAGCAGAAGTCTCTCGATTGGGACTTATTGGTGCAAATGTGGCTCAGGGTTAGAAGAAGTTACTTGCTGGTGCGACATGTAAATCTGTATCTTACGATCACTTTAACAGCAAGAAACACAACAGCAAACACTTATTACAAAAGCTAATTAGTGAGCAGTTTTATAAATATATCAAGCAAATGGAGGAAGCTGTTTCAGAAAAACTTTCTTAAATTAAAGTAGTTAGTCTCATACAAATTAAAAAAGAAATTGCTGACCAACTGAAATTCATTTGCATGTTTGTTCTTTTCTACAGCACTCCTGCTCTATAAATCACTTCCTGTGTTTTACTTTGAGAAAGATCATTCGAAAGCAAAAAGAGAAAAATGTATTTTTTCTTCTAGCTTCCCCTTGCTTTTCGTTAATGCAACAGAAGATCAATGCAGCTTCCCTCTATGTACGTGGCGACTTTATTTCAACACAGCCACAACATAGGGTCTTGCCTAACACAGTCACGTCAGGTTCAATCTTCCACAGTAACACAGCACTCAGACAGCAGCCACAACATGAGTCTCACCCCGCACCTTCGCTTGTTGAACCAGCGACCAAATAAACATTCACAGGGGAAAATTACACCGCAAACATCAATTTGGAGATTGCTTATTAACTGCTCAACAGCAGCACATTAACCAGCATGTAAATGTTTGTCTGCCCACGACTACGGGCGCAAGTTCGTTTACTTTGTCTCGTGGCCCTGACGGGGCTCAGCTGCCAGCTGCTGTCAGTCAGACCAGACACTGCATCCAGCTGAGCCAAGAAGCATTTCTGATATTTCCTGAACACCATTTTTCTTTTCTTTTTTCTTTAACAAACAAAAAAAATTCATTCAAACACTAACGTTTTTCAATATGATGTCATTTGGACTACATGATAAATTGGGAAATGCTTATTGATGATAATGTGAATGGATGCCAATGAGTGCGTCCTGCCTGGTGAGCTGTTCTGTTCGGTTTCATCTCCAGGTGCACGCTGGCAGCATTCACGCAGGTTCGCAATCTCAGAAAAAAAGAATGCGCCTTCTTTCTGCTGAGATAAGGTCATTGCAGAGGAGTAGAAGCAATGATTCAGACATCAGTCTCACACATGTCCTCTTGAGTTTGATTTTCTTACTGCAACTACCCCTGGCGATGAGATACTGGAGAAAAAGAAACGCTCTTCTGTTTCCCCATGCCACGGCAGCCATTTAGGCAGCTCAGGTGAAGGAGTAAACACAAATCTTTGCAAAATGATGTTTGTGAGAAGGAAAGCACAAGCATCTGCCAGCAACAGAGAAGATGGCGCTGTCCAATCAGACACGATGACTTGAACTGAGCGAGTCAAGGCAGCTCCTTAGAAAACTGCTCATTATGTCAACAACTGGATGGCACTTAACACTGAGTGCCATACACACAGAGATGAAGGTCTATACTCTTCAAACGACAAAGGAACTAAGTGACGGTTGTTATGGGGGCAAATGAGACGTGTTCGCGTCTAATATGTTGTTTACAAGTTTAAAAAGATGCAATTTAGTGTCATTTTGACATCATTTTGAGAAAAATAAACATGTTTGACCTGTCTTTGGAGCACATCTTGTCTTATCCTAACCAGCCTGCGGATGAACCTAAAAAGATGTTACATTATGTAACTTTGTGAAGCTACCATTTAGTCTTAGAAACGCATGAAAGCACTCTATGACTCAGAAAGATCGGTGCTTTTCATTACTTCTGCTGTACCGCACGTGTTCCTCTGCATGTTGGTGTGACTGGTTGTTGCTTTTCTCCCACCCATCTAGGAACATTGCCTGAAGGTGAAGTCGCCCCTCTCAGACTAAAGCTTCCTGTTTGGGCCACACAAGTTCTTTTAAAGGTGTCCCTGTGTATCTTGAGAGAACCAGGACGGCGGCAAGGTGACATGATCTGCCAGGAGCACTCTCGCTGTGCATTGCAGGACTCTCGGCAGGAAGTTTGGAAATCATTTCAGTGTCGCGCACAGGCATCCTCTCACTGTTCTGAGTCCTGTGAGTGCATGAGTTTGAGGCACTTCTGCTTACATTAGCAAACTTTTCGTACACTTGTTGTTTAGCCTGTTTGTGAAGCCCTGGAGCAGCAGATAATCACAGTACCTGCGCTTGCCTTCGCCGGCTTCTCCAAGTCATTCTAAGTTCAAACGGTGCCAGTGATGCCAGTCATCAGAGGCTTCGGGCCGTCTTCAAAGGAGGGAGGGGGGGTTGCTAAAACTTGCTCAATATGCAAGTCACAGGCCGCGTTCAAAGACAAAAACTGAAAATGACACTTTAATGTTTACTGTTGCAACCACGTTTCCCTCTTTACATATCCTAAATCCTTTGTTGCGATGATATGTGCAACAATACTGATCAAAGCTGCGCATGTAACTTTTCAAATCCTGCCGGAAAATTGAAGCAGATGATTTCTCCCTCCGCTGTAACAGAGTAAACAATGAGTCACTGGGTTCAGCATCGCTGTGAAGCGTATTTATCAGTTTTATTAACATGTTGCTGTGAGTGTAAGGATACTTGGCTGTTTCTTCTTCTTGCTTCTGCCGTATTACACACTACGGGAGCCCCTGCAGATTTAGCCAGATTTTAATCGTGATGGGATGAGCCCAGCTGTTTGAAGTCAGATGGGCGGGGGTCCCTTCTTATTTGGTGCCAGATCTTCTCTGCTGACCACTGGCATAAGCCAACAATAATAAGCTTGGATCAGATGGTGATTTTCAGACCTTCGACTGAGGTTTGACTCCATTAAATTCAAAAGATAAATACAGCTTACATCATTGTCAACCATTCTCTAAAGCGTATTTTTAAGCCTTTAACACATTTTCTCACCTTCTTACAGCTATTGTGCACTAAACTTCCTGACAAATAAATCTCAGAAATACCTATTATCAAAAAAAAAAAGATGAAATAATCTTACAATTTTTGTTGTTGTTGTTAGCTACACTCACAAAAAAAGTCCCATATACCGTGTGGTTAGAAAGTCAGTTTATTCAGCGGCTTGTTTACTTTTCAAATAATAAATCAAATACGCTTACTTATGAGTCCACTAATTCATAAGCCTGAGCCTCCATGGTCCAGATGTAAATTCAATGACTTTCCATAACTAGGCTGGAGAGCTACCGTGACCTAAAAATTTGTATTCCTTTCTAATTTGTTCACGTTGTTCTTCAGCTCAGGAGATCTAAAATAAAAGGGGGGCAACAACCTGGTTTCTACTTTGCAGTCGGTGAGTTACTGAATAATACAAACGTCTGATACAAGACGTCAAACAAACACATTCTGGTCTTACTCTCTGTCTGAGAAAGGGCTGTCAAAATTTAGGGATACAAAAAAAAAAATTTCAAATACATTGTGAAGACATTATGAAACACTGGGCATGTTGGGTGACAGAAGGAGACGATCTACCTACATGGTCCCGTGGTAACTAGGCAACAACCCCCTACAAGCTCGCAAAAGCACGAGCAGCCACATGTCAGGGTCAAGAATACAGGGGAGCACAAAAAGGATGCTTTTCTGAGTCATTTATGTCCAAGAAAAGACATATCGTAGCAGTGTAGACTGAAAGCAACAGTTTCTCAGCTTTTATAATGTCTTTTTTTCCAGGGCATTAGACGAGATTTTTAGTCCTGATTGTGTTTCCATTGTTGTGAAAGCACACAGTTTCTTCTCCTGAACGGATGGCCTTTAAATCTTTGCTTCATAACTCTGACAGGCAGCTGTCCCAAATCACTCTTTTATAGCCCAAAAAATAAAAAGTGCTTTCACCGAGTGTCCTTTCTAAAAGGGACGCTGATAATGTGGCAATTATTTCAGGGGAGAAAAACAGACTGAAGCAAACTTTTTCAGAGACTGATATCTTTGTGCAGTTCTCATAGAAAGACATCTAACAGAGAACCAAACTGTTTCAGGCTGTGATTTATTTTCAATTAGATAACGCCGGAGGCTTAGCTGATGACAATTTCGGCCTAACAACGTTTACGACAATATGAGAAAAATGGAAAAAGACTGTCAAAGCGAGAGGGCGAAGCTTCCTCTGTGGGGAGAGAGGCAGTTGACATCAGTGAAACGCGAGACAGTAATTTCCCATTTCTGTGATGCTAAGCACCTCTGCCAGGAGGCTTACTGTCAACATCGCCTCACACCAATACGAGGGAGAGCAACTGAACATGTTAATTATTTATCGAGCAGCAACTGCAGAAAATGCAACAGCGAGAAAATCATCATGCACTTGAGGAAAAAAGTGAGCGGACTTGTATTGAGGAGCAAATTAAACACGGTCGTTAATTTCAGCGGGTCAGGTAATTAAGGCTTTAATGGAGGTGAGATGACCAGGAAATGAATGATTAGTCCTAATTAATGGAGAAACTAGCAATAGCACAGGGTTTTCAAGCTAATTTGCAGACAGGAAATGACGAACGTGTTTTTTCTTACCTGGGAGCTTTTTCCTGAGCTGCCGGCAGAAAAGTTAATGTGCACTGTAAGAATAGAAAGAGAAAAACAATATTACTTTTTTAAAAAATGGCACAAGGAGCAATGCATTATTTTAAACTGAACCATTATCTGTCTATTGTTTTCTTCAGGCTGGATCACATCTATCTAAAAGCTGCCATACACAGGCAAAAAATAAAGAAATAAAACCCACCACCCGCTTTGAAACCAGAAAATATTTAAAAAGATAACTCGGAGCCTAATTCCTACGTGCCGAGTCTTTGCTGGATCTCCGAGAGCGCCATTCATCTATCCAAGTTTGTAATTAGAGCCCAGAGAGCTCCCATCCAATTACACCGCCATCGATTCTGAGACAAGAAAATCTTCGCACAGAGAGATTCTCGGGATTTCAAATCAATATATCAAAAACAGCAGCGTCCCTGAGAATGAATTTATACAGCCGTTTATATTAAATCAGCCCGCCTGCGCCCCAACACCAGTCAGCTTTAAATCTGACTTTAATTAGGTGATAGAAGCAAGAAAGGGTTAAATTTCCTCGACTGACTTGCTGCCGCAGCCATTAAAGAGCGACTGAGAGCGTTGATTAAAACCTGAAAACAGCAGAAAGGTTTTCTGTGAAGAAAAAAAAAAAGCTTTGTTGTAATATCCAATATACAAGTTACACACAACAAAAGGCCTGTATTTCACATGATGGATACAGTCTCTATGACTTTGCCTTTATGACCCAATCTGCAGTAATTTGGCCAGATTCAACCCATTGCACGGGAACCCTGTTCTTAAATTATTCAAAGAGCTGAGTTAACTTCAAAACACTTCAGTGTGTAAAGCCTGGAGTGAAGCCACGAGTTCAGAACAAACGAAGAGTGTAATGAACCTAATTATTCGAGTCATGAAAGCATCAAAATACAATGGACGCTAGCCAGTTTTCAAACAGTCCAAATATGCGAAGCACGGCAAAGAAACAATTTTTTTCCCGTGTCCCCTTTAAAAAGAAGACATGATTAAGGTAGCGATTACATTTGAGATATTTACTGATTTTCACAGGCAGTCACACAGAATTTTCAAAAGGGAAGAAGAGCTTATTTTTCGCACCCACGTTTTTTCCTGGCATCAAACATTTCTTTTGTTTGGATCTCCGAGAGGACACTATTCACTGCAGACAGGAGTCTTATTGTGTTGAGGCCAGCCCAGAATATGCCTCTAATAAGAGAAAGTAATGAGACAAAATAGAGAGCTACTGATCATCCTGTAGGACCAAAGCCTCCTGAAATAGTAAAAAAATAAACTCTAACAACGTGGAGGTGATACAGCAAGCAGTGTCTTATAAAATCCATTTAAACATAGATGTGAAGCATTTTTTAAAATATACTAAAACTCAACTTTTAAGCAAACATGGAGGAGACGTTCAAAAATGGCTCAGAAGAGTATAAACTTTGAGTACAGTTCCAGAGGATTATTCAATCGGCTGCTATCTCCAAGGTCAACAATGAACTGTCAAACTCAAAATTTAATATTGACAAATTCATGTTTTTTAAGCACCTATGAATATTTTTTTTAGTTATTATCTTGTCTCATCTGGTCCTGAAGACACGTGTCTCTCTGTGGCTTACATACAGAACATTTACGGCTCCCGAAGGAAAGACATGCCTGGCTCACTGATCAATGGAGCAACTAAACTATATATAATATAATGACAGTTCGCATTAAGCTGCCTCCTTTCTGTACATGAATCATAACTGTCATGTGAAGTTCGCAAACATAAAAACTCATCCGGCAAATCACAAACTCTGCAGAGCGAGCAGAGCGACTACATTGTCATCTGGCACTTTCTGCCCGTATTAAAAATGCAACATTTGGCGTGAAACGAAGCTTCCTACAGGAATACATTCAAGTTCACGAAACATCCTGCTACATCTGCTCAAACTCCCCATCTTTTCATGACTCACCCTGGAGAGGGAGAGAGAGAGAGACTCGCAGAAAGGGAGTGGAGGAGGGGGGCGAGCGAGGGTGGGGGGCGAGTTTCTCCCTACATAATGTCAGGAGTGCTGATGGGAGCCCCTCCATCTCATCGCCTCCTCAGCCTGCATAATCAAGTCTGTTGTTTCCAACCATGTTTTCAATTGAGCCGTGCCGAAGGGAACTTGCTCTCTTTGATTTTTTAGAAAGTCTGGAAATCACTCCACACGCTGAAAGCTCAGAATGGTTTTGCTGAATGGTTTTCAGCAAGCACGGGAATGTAAATCGTCACCGTGATCAAAGCAGCCGTCCGATGCAATTAGCCGGGAAACACCGAGCCCGTAACGATGGAGGGGGACCGGGTTGGTACGGGTGCACCTTGGCAGAATTAAAAGAATCTGATGACACCGAAAATATGTATGGTGGAAACAAACACACTTTCTGTTTTCCAGGGCTACAATTTGATCAAGGTGAGTACAATCATGAGGTGTGAGGTGAGTGTATAGTTGTGTCACCTCATCATGTTTCAGTGTCCAAAACCTGAAAATAGATTTGTGCATCTGAACTTTGTTTCCCCTCTGTCCTTTCCAATTAATCACCTCACAACCCCTCAAGCTCAAACTGGTGATCCTTTGGAGAGGGGCTCGACCCCAAGCTGGAAAACACAAGACGAAACTGAAGCAAATTGTATTGTATTGTATTTGCTGTATTGTACTTAAAAAAAATCTACCTACCATCAGCTACAATGGTGAACGGCTGCTTA
>JAOXYL010000059.1:6472269-6482596 GCA_028564955.1 Terapon puta
CATAACACAGTGTATGCCAGACAATACATGTAATATATAATACATAGATAATACATCACATCTTGAAGATAAAGAAAAGTGCCAAAACCACTATCATAAATGTTAATTTATCTTTGTTCCACCCAGTAATTCTTAAAAAAACAGAAAAGAAATATAATGAATGACTGAATAAAATAGTTTTTCTTCATTTAAACTCTTTTTGGGGCACTAAGGCGCTGAAATGAGACATGAACACATCACAGACATATCATATAGGTGACACATCATTCAGGTGATATGGCTTTTTTTAAATATTTATACATCAAGTGTGGATGAAGCAGCTTAAGCATTTCTTTGGAATTATATCCATTCATTTACATCTGATATGGTATCTACCAACTTTTGTCTCTTTAGCTGCTTAACTGTCCACTACGATCAACAGCTACCTTTATTTGTCTGCTGTTTGGTGCTGAGTAGGTATTGCACAGCAGAGCTTTTTCACTGAGAACAGCTGTTTGCTGGACCCAAAAACTGCGTTATGAAGGCAATGAGAGTGAACCAAAGCAGTAAGCTGCAGACTGAACAATGACGATTAAAAGACAAGACAAGATTGGGTGATAATTCTCATTTTACACAAATGAGACCTGAGATCCACTGTCAGTATAAAAATATTTGATGTATGTGCTGGAGATTAGCATCTGCAAAAAATAAGCACATTTCATTTGGCTACCTGTTCTAATTTGGTCTATTCGAGTCTCAGGAACTGAGGAAAATGTGCTCCTGCTCACAGTCTGTCATCGTAAATGTCAAAGTTATCATTGCTGCTTTCGTCTAATGGTTACAAGTTCCAAAACCTTTTTTTTCCTTCACTTGACACCTGCGTTTGGACTTGGACAGTTGTGTGTTTCAAAATGCAAATACGAGCAGCTTGATTTTTGTGGAACAGCTCTAAGAAAGGCGGTTACTCAGCTCCTTTTTAAATGCGAACATCTGTGGATCCTGCAGAACTTGTAGAAATCTTCCGCAGGGGGGGAAACTTTCGCAGTCTTATGTGGATTCATAAAATCAGTTTCCTTATTCTCACATCCTCTGTTTTGAAGCTTGAATCCATGCGTTGTTTTTCCTCACATGGTCTGTTGTTCAAAAAGACAGTAAGGTGTGACGCCAAAAAAAAAAATCCTAATTCTATCTCTTCTTTCCTTTCTTTGTGGTACTGGATGCTGCAATGACCCAGTTTCCCAATTGTGATCAATACAGTTTCATCTTATTCAGTTGACTCCAGTTCCTCAGCGCTGCTTATGAAAGGATCAATATAAAGGGATAGGTCAGGCCTTGCATGAGTGTGCGGTGGCTCCACAGTATCAAAGCCTTTCGGGGCGCTGTGGCTCGATAGCTTGTTAGTATGCCTGACAATTTCATGACAGAGCCTGAAATGCAAAAGGAGACACACTCACTCTAAATATAAATCTGTCATTTTTTAAACCGAGTCTGGTGTAAGACTTGCATTGCACATGTACAGTAGTTTTTTTCCTGTTGTAATGGTTATAACTCACCCACTCTTGTGTTCCACTGGGTGAAACATGCTTTTAATGTTCCTCAATGTCTGTGTCACTGATGGATGTTGGAGGAAAACTGAGCTTAGTGCGAGTCTCTGGCTGCAATTATGCCGCAAGAGGAGCACACAAAGTTCAGTTCAGTTCAGCATGTGGAGGGGAGAGAGACAGAGAGAGAAAACGAAGCAGCCCTGCACAGCTCAGATAATCATTTGTGAAATAATGCGGCTCACCTTTAGTTCCCCTCTCTGAGTCTCAGCCTTTTCAGGGAGGATGGCATCAGAAAGGTGTGTTTTTACATTCAGAATTTCATGATCAGGCAGGCTGAGAGGATCAATAAGAACCTCGTAGGGGACAGCGGGATGCCTCCAGGAAGAGGGGGTGTGGACGCTCCAGATCTCAGACTGCCCAAAGGTCCCTGTGGATAAGGACAGAAATTCTCCAATTTAATGTTTTTTCTAAATTGTGCAGTGCTGAAGGAATGTGACACGGTCAAAACAGCGGCTTCCTAAAATGTCACAATGTCTGAATCTATTCGAAATCATCTCTCTGCAGCAGTGCCATGCTGTGCAGCACACCTTAGAGCCAGAGACAAACTGAATCTTTATTTCCAATGTATTATGAATCAGATTGAAAAGTAAATGTCAAATTAGAGCTTATTATAAGATAGATTGTAGATATTTCTTACTCTGCCAAAACTGAGGATCATTAACTTCATACAAACATTGATATGTAGGGATACCTTCCAAATAAAAACAATGTTATATATGAATTAAGTAAAGTATTTGATACAGATTTCTTTTTTCTTAGTAGGTGTGTGCCTCAGAGTGGAGTCACGCTCTTCCTTTGGCTGCATTTTGAGAAACAGTGCAAAGGAACACTAAGAGTTGCAGTGGCTGGACTACCAACCAACAAATATGGCAGTTGTTTAAATTAAAAGTTGAGCCAATTAACATTTTATATCCCCTTTGGATAATTGGTGCAATCATCAAAGCATAAAATTGTATATGTAAAATTATATGTTGCATCCCTAAATTAATTTGTGTCCTTAATGAAATGTAATTGACACAGTGTAGACCTGGGGGGGCATGCAGTATTGTAGTGTAGGAGTTCTGGTTGTTTACCGGCTCTCTAGGAAAAATATAATTAAACTGCCACATAGTTTGCTGGGTGCACAGTACTTGTTGGGTACTTGAAGGTGACAGGGCACATACACAATGAACAGAGTGGGAGGAAAGGGCTGGGGGGGAGAGAGGGGGCTGCTAATTTTTGCCCCACAGCCCCTTCGTGGGTTAATCCAGCCATGTGTGCCGTCACACTGAAACGAACACGCTCATAAATAATGGCATTTCCACCTTAAGCACAGCAGCATACTCAAGATTAATGTCATTTGCATGGGCATTAATAATGTCTCGAGAGAGCGGATTGACAGATGCAAAATGACACCCACCTATGAATTCTCCGTGCGCACTCCAGAGGCGCACGGTGTAGTCGGTGGATGAGGTAAGCACCACTTGATCAACGTCAACAATCTGCAGGCTGGACCAGAATAAAGAGACACGTGATGAAATGGGAGAAGGCATTTCTGGCAGAACTCTCTAAATCATCCACTCTGTTGGTACGTCTGACGGCAGATGCACCCGGGGCACCGTCTCACCTATACGAATAGTCTGTTTAAGACCTTCCCACACACAGTCTCTTCTACACTTTGTTTTAGCGCAGCAGAGGAAAGTTACGCTGTTCCTGCTGCCACAGAAAACCCCAGACTGAGAATGATTGCTTCCACTAAGGATGTACCCAATGGGACTATTAAGTACACAACTAGCTGAGAGTACAGGGCGCAACCCAGAGTGTAATTGCTTTTCGACTGCAGGTGTTCGATAACTTTAAGACCAGATGAATTTTTGACCGACCGTGATGAAATGTGTGTCGTGTATTTCACATACCCAGTGATTCTGCTGGTGTGGGCACGCCAGAAGTTTTCAACTGAATGCAAAAACAAACAGGGACACTCTCACAGATGTAATTTTTCACCTTCCAATTCATATTTCCATTCACTGTCTAATCGAAGTAAGTGGCAAGAAAAAATGTAGCTTACGTTTCGGTGGTTTTTGCCCTGGGACGAACCTCTCCATGTTGTAAACGTAGATGTAACCAATCCGATCAGCAGCATACACGAGCGTGTCTTTCTCTGTTTTAGCCAGTTTTATAACCTTTTCCTGGAATCTGGACTGCAGGGTGGGAGCATAAAAGAATGGCATTTCTAATTTTTTAGTACTTTTCAATTACAGCCAACAAATCAGCCAACTTTTCATTATTTGGCTCTCTCCCACTCAAACCAAAAAGAATATGAAAGAACATCAAACACCGACACTTAACCATTATCTCCCCTGTGGAGACTAAGAGTTACCTTCCCAGCTGACAGACTTAATATATTTCCTCAGATAATAGTCCCCTCCAAATAATCTAATAATACAATACAAAATGTGCCAGGCAGCAAATTGTAGAAACCAATCATGCTCAAGTAAGAGCACCTTAAAATTGTAGAGACCCATGTTGCTAGGTAACTAAACACAAGTGAGGTATGATGGCGAAGGAAAAACACTGTTTTTAGGGAGTTTTGTGTAAAATACCAACATTTTTAAGTTTTATAGCCGAAAACTATCATTTTTGCTCTCCTAAGATATCATATGAATGTGTTTTATTTAAGCTCCATGCCCTCATGTTCACCCACCCCCCAATATCGAGATTCTCTACTTTGCATAGCTGTGAGGAGGGCATTCAAAGGAGGTGTTCAAAAAACTAGAGCTAAGCAAAGAAACATCGCACCGCAAAATTATCTTACTGTTTAATCAGCACTTTTTTTAAGGTAAGAAAAGGAAAAGTATAGCCTGAGTCCCTTGATGTCCAAAGGTGAAAGCTGGAAAATTAGCTGCGTTAAATATCTTACGGCTTCGAAGCTGCCCACAAGTCTTCCACCACCGAGAACGCTCCAGAGATTTATACGACCTTAAAAAGAGAAAACGCGTAATCAACAGCGTATTGGCAGCCATTGTGGAGGGTTGTAAAGCAAAGTCGCGTGCTGTAATTAGAGCCGTTCATAACACTGACCTGTGGCCCCGGACGACAGGAGAGCTGTAGCCGAGGAAAAGTGCTTTAATTTGGAGTTCTTGAGGAAAATGATGCTCGGGACACTTGTATCCAGTCCTATGCAACACACACAAAAAAATAAAACAAAAGCTCAGATAGTGTCATTTTTTAAAATATAATCATTATTCACTTTGAAGCTCCAAAACCACCTTCAACATTTTGGTGTAGAGCTGGCAGAGGGCTGACAAAGCGGCACTGTATACGTCCTGAAACCACGCTCCACACTATAATCTCTCCATCATAGCTGCCAGTGGCGAGGAGAGACGGCAGACACTGCGCCACACAAAGGATGTCCTCCTTGTGGCCATTTGTCTGAGGGAAGAGAAAACTGTGAGCCTCTCAACCAACAGCGGGATAAAGAAGTTAATCAATGCCAAATCCGAATGAATTTTCAGCTGAAAAGGCCGCAGTAATTCTGTTTCATCTCCATTCACAGCCAAGTTTTTATGAAGGATTCTTGTCTTTGTTTGCAGAAAAAGACACAGTGTATTAGTTTTCCCATCAATTCAGTGTATTCTTTGCCAACTGGAAATGCATTAAAGCTTCAAAGTTTATCTTAATAATTTCTATTTGTTTTTGTATTTTAAAACCAAATTGTATTTTAAAAAAGACAAACCCTGATATGGTGCTAATGACAGGTCATATGCATCCTTAAAGTCATACTTTTAAAAAAAAAGAAGAGAGAAATCTGGTTATGTGCTTTCTTGCCAAGAGTTAGATGAAAAAATTAAAAAGATACCAACCTCATGTCTGTTGGTTAAATATGAAGCTGAGTTAGCGGTTGCAGAGCGTAGCTTGGCAATATCTTAAAACAAAAAGTAAAGTGTAATTGATAGAGCCAGGCTGGCAGGCTTTAATGCTAAGCTAAGCTAACTGTGGGTAGTTACTTCACAGATGCGTGAGTGGCATTAATATTTCCATTTAACTCCTGGCAAGACGGCAAATAAGCTTAGTTCCCCAAAATGTCAAACAATTTTTTCAACCACATCAATTTTTCTGTACTATCGAGGAGCGTGCACACCTCACAGAATGGGTGAATGTCATAAAGGTTACCGGTCTGTTAAGGGAAATTAAAGGAAATGTCTCTGAGGAGCTAAGAGGTCCCATTAAGCAGCTGGGAGGAATCGTGGATGAAAAAAAAGGGGGGGGTTCAGCTCGTTCCGATGCCGCGTATGAATGTCAAAGAGTTTTCTCTGAAGTCTCGATTTTGCTCACAGTTCTCTGGCCAAGTGTGTCACGCATCTCGAATCAGCGGCTGCCTCCATGTCAAAACCCCTGAGCGCGGCAGGCGAGCCAAACAGCGCTCCTGCCGCCGCACTTCACGCTGATACAAAGCGATTCATCTTGCGCTTTATGTGATTATTCCTCACTGAGCTCAACGGGAATATTAATATTGCTCGGAGCGATGCTGCCAACGAGAAAGCGCAGAAATCAGGATAAGCAGATGGCGTTTGTTACTCGGGTACTGATTGGTGAACTTACTGTAGATTGTACTCCAAGCCCAAGTGAAATATTTAGCTGAACTGGGCTGTTTTAAAAAATTAATGAGATGCAACACAACACTGACCATCTGGAGGAAAAGAGAAATTCTCAGCGAACCCTGGGCGCCGTGGGTAAGGAAAAGAGACTAATATATATAGAACAACTCATTGATCTTCCTCCTCCAGGCTATTAATGAAAAACAATTTCAAGAGAGGGCTCTGTAGATAATCAAAGGGGTTACTTTTCTTACTGGCTACTGTAAATGCAATCTTTCTGCTCTCTTAATGGGCCTCTTTGGGGGTCAGTGTGACCATCAGCCTTAATGAAAGAGATGGAAGGGGACTCAACATCGCCACTTCTCGTGGATCATAAAGCGTTAGTAAGCATCAATTTTCTCTCTGACATGTAAAAAGACACGCTGTGTCCAACTGTCAGAGACACCTGACCACATCACACACATGAAAATCAGACGGTTACTATGATCAAACACCTAATAAGGGAATATAAGCAGGCAAACACATAAAATCAGCACCTTAGCATTGTCATCATGAGGATGTTTGCATGCTCACGTTTGCATTTAGCTCAAACACTATGGTGCGACTCCAAAGAGCTGCTTATATTTCTGAGTTGGTTGATACTGTAGTTATTTAGAAAAAAATATTAAATCTGGCCTAATTTTGTCTTTAGGGAATAGTGTAGTTTAAAGGTTGGATAATCACATTAAATAAGTGGCTTACTTTCCCAAATGATATCCATCAAATATAAAACCTCCTCTGACAGAATGATCGATGATTAGAAATAGAAATCCCTAAAGATCATTAATAGTGTTGGCAGATATCTGATGTGCTTTGCATTACAAAACGTTGACATTTTAGCGGATTGAATCAACTGCATAGCTTTTTAAACCCACACCAATGCTGCTGCTAAACTTTTGCTCTGAACTGAACCATAATATCATCATATGTGCAAACAAAGTTGTTGTGCACCAGACAACTCACAATGGATAAAATAGAGAGGTAACCCTGTAAGATGCAGTGGTGGGAGCGTGTAGGGCATTTGGGGCGCACCTTGTGTTCTGAGCTGAGTCAGTGATAAAACCATTCTTACATTTCAGTGACAGCTCTGGAGCAGAGTCTGTCATAAACTACAGGCACACTGACAGGTCAAAGCTTGGCTGCACCGGGACTTGACACAAAGAAAAGCTATGTGATGTGAGGACATTGACAATGGGAAAAACTCTGCTGAACATGATCAATAAATCTAATATATTACACTCCATAAATTTGTATATATACAATATGCACAAAGGAAAACTATTTCAAAATATGCCATGGGAATTCTCAAAGTGTAACAAGGAAAGAGGAAGAATAAAGGGAGACAGAGTGACACGCTGCTTCAAAAAAAAATCTGCAGGCGATGCTGCACAGTAGGGCAGAGATCAGCATCTCTGATTCTTAGGACCAGAGACTGCAGTGTCCTTTGTGTAACGTGAAAACAGAACCAGGAGGGAGGCTTCATTTTCACGACCCTGTAAGGTGACTGAAGCAGAGCATGGGCACAGCTGACCAGGTGCTCCTACTATATGATACATATTGATAAAATGGTGTGTAAACAGCATTTTATTGCCGTATTGTAAATGTAGGGATAATTTAACTACTGTATTTCCCATTAGGAGCTTAGATACACCTATACAATGCATCATACTTTCTAAGATGATCATTTATTTAAAGTCTTAATCTGTTGCTGCAAATAGTGTGCAACCTTGGCTGTCAGGTAATTGTGATGGCATTAAAATCAAAATGTCCCTGAAAGGTGATGGAGTAGAAGTAGAAAGTGACATAAAATGGTAATACTTTAGAAGAGAAGTAAAAGCACCACATTCCTCTTTTTGATAAATATGATATAGAAAATATAATAAATAAAAAAGGTGATAATCGAGCAACTACTGAGCTACTACACACTGTGCATTTACCCTTTGTGCTTTTGATCATGCATTCAGTTCAGAGAAAAACACCTCGTTTGTCCTTTTGTCACTTTCAACACAGAAAGCTGTGCTTTTTAGAAATGGAAAAATAACGATTGAATCCATCCAGTGTTTCTACCGCTGTCATCTAGTCTGCTTGAAATAAATGTCACAGGGGGAATACAAACTCGCAGTCGGAGCCCATTGAACTACTTATTATTTTGGTCTGCCCGAGCATCTTTCCACAGAGTTATTGCCAAGACGGTTTTCTGTTCATTAATCACCAGATCATCCTGCCATGAAGGCTGTGGCCTCTGGACGTGATGAAGATCCTGGGGTGTATCCTGGCGAAATACAGATGCACAGTTAGCAAACAGGAGACATTTTACATCTCAATGTTAATACATTTTGCTATGTTTGGATCATAAAGATAGTAACTGGCAGAGTTTCCTGTTAGCACATTGAAATTCTTATTAACCAGAGAAGTGTCATCTGCCAAGAAGCAAAAAACTGTCTCAATTGTCTGGTTTTATAATGAAATTCAAAACGGCCTATATGTGGGGTGAACAATCAGTAGTTTGTTTTTTTTCTGTTTCAGAATGGAGTTCAGCTGGTAATAACAACGTAAACAAATGCAAATGGGATTCAATACGATGGAGGAATTGGAGAAATAATTGGAATGGGATTTCCGGCACACAACTGACAATTCCTAGAGCTCGTGTCTTTTGTACTCACTGAGTAAATGTCAATCTTTCGGTCCCGGCCGACAGACATCGCATAGCTTCAAACAGAAATTGCACAAGCTCAACATGGATGAAAATTTACTGTGAGGAAAGAACACTTGCCAAATACTACATCATTACTCACAGATTCCTGTGAACTTTCAGAAAGATGCAGTCGCACACCTCTTGACATTCTCCGTCTTCGGAAAAGATTTGAAGTGATTTATCACAATGACTGGATAAATTAACGAGTGTTTTGAGTGAGAGGAGAAATTTTACAATACACACCCTTCTTTAGTGTCTTCAGGCACTGACCATTGTTGAAGTTCCAGATCCTTAAACAACCATCTCTCCCCCCTGTGAGGAGTCTGCAAACACGAGAACAAACTGTGGTGTGATGAAGCGGTGGCTAAATATGTTTTATGAAACCTTTTGCAAGCTGCATCATGAACTGTACCTTCTTCCTTTGGGGTCAAACGTCATGCACGTGGTGGCAGAAAGGTCGTGTGAGCCACCAAACTCAAAAACCTCACGCCCTGTATCAAAATCCCAGACTTTCATCACCTGAAAACCAGAGACGTTTCCAGTTACAGTTGATATACTGTACATCTGATAAATATGTTGGTCATGTTCCTCTTTTAACTAAGACCGGATTCATGTTTCAGTGGAAATGTGAAGTGTGTCATCTGTGTCCGCGATGTTGTAAAATACTCATTTACTCACAGATCCCTCAGTGCAGCTGACAACTTGACGAAACTCCTCGCTGTAGCCGCAGCACATTACAGGCTCATTATGTGAAACACTGAGGCGGCTGTGAAACTGTGGCCTTACAGAGGGAAAAGATAACACAAAGAATAAATTTAGGACCTGCAGACATCTCTGGAGAAAGAGAAGTATTATATTATTTTATATCATATACTGTATCTGTTGGGAAAAAGTGGAATGTTTAACCCCTTAAAAGAAAATCTCTAAATTCATCAGCTGTCTTTTCCTTTTCAGAACCATCATCCTTAAATTATTTCAATTAAGGAATATTCTTAGTGTAAATTTATGAAGAATAAAGCACAAAGGCATGACAGCCGACCTCCTCTTCAGGGACAGCACAGCCATATAGTCTGCTGCAATGTAAAGGGATCTCATAGCAGAGGAATACAAGCAGGCAGATATGTCACCGTGAATCCCGCTTGCTTTGGGTTCTGCTGTAATTAGGCAACACTGGTCCTGAATGTCCCAGATCTGAAATGGGAAGAGGTGAACAGGGATGGCAGAAGTTTTTTCACGTAAAAGCAATACCACACTAAAGAAATATCCCATTAAAAGTAAAGGTTTATATGTACATTTTAAAACCTTCCTAACTAACTGTACAGAAATAGTAACAATAATCATCATATCCAATCATATATATTATACTGCTTTTTAGAGCGCTGAGTAGTCCCAGCTCTAATTATGCTTCATGTGTATGAACTGATTACATAATT
>JAOXYL010000059.1:6482696-6510094 GCA_028564955.1 Terapon puta
GGAGCCATGACTCACTTTTACAGTGTTGTCTATGGAGACAGAGAAGATCTGACTGCCCTCTGAGAAGATGCAGAGGTAGACAATGGGAGTGGAGTGGCCTTTTAAAACACCAGTTGGTTTCCTGAAATGAAAAACAGAAGCAGGAGGAGGTGGCTTTTTGAGGTTTATCTTAATTGTCCTAAAGAGATAAACCAGTGAATGCTGGTTCCTCACCCAGAAAAATGAGGGTTCCACATGCGTATATGTCTGTCCATTCCTCCGGTGACCAGCAAACTGTGCCTCTGACAAAGGTCAAATGTCTTGACGCCTTTGTAGATTGTGAAAACTGTCTGGTCACGTGATGCCCGGACCTGTGGAGTCCAGCTCAGTTGGACCTTCTTTGTCTTCCCTTCATAGCAGGCCTCTCTGATCTCGCTCAGCTGCTGCTCAGCGTCCGTTAAAGGCAGCACACAGCCTCAAGACGGAAAAAAAAAGCATTTCATTACAAGGCCACAAGCATCGATCAAAACATGCTCTGTGGAGCAAGGGTAAGTCATTATCAGAATAAATGGCCAAGCTGGCAAGTGGACATGGGCGATCACGCACACACACAGATACACACAAACGTACACACATGCTGGCATTGATTGGTGAGTATGTGATGGATGAGTCATCATGAGTCATCCCTCACAGCTCTCCTTCCAGGCTGCCTAATGTTCAACAGGAAGTTTAATTACAGCAGATTGTAGAATGAAAGGATTTAATACTTTCTGCCATCATTTTTAACAGGCGTGATTTTCTATTTGGATATGAAATCAGAGGAAAGTCATGGAGAAGATCCAAGTTGGGATAATGAAAGACTTGGATTGTTTGTTATTATCCTGATTGCCCTGCACATGTGCCAAAAAACCCTAAAAAAAAAAAGCAGAACAGACAAGATGAGGAGAAATTACCCATAACGAGAGATGCAGATTCTTCATTTGATGAGGAGACAACAGCTTGAAAACTTTGAAAATACTTTGCCTAAATAAAGAGAAAGGAGTTATTTGCTCTAGCTTATTTCAAGACTGTCTATGCAAAATAAAAGTGAGATGCCACACCATTGAACAATGACAGCCTCTGCAGATATTTTAAGTTCTCACTCAGCTGAACTTAACCTTGTGAAGCCCAAATTACAAAATACTTGTCAGAAAATTAACATTTTTAAACTGGATTGGTTATTAAACCTCCTGACACACACGCGCGCACAAAAATCAATTTAACACATATGCATTTTAATTTGTATAATTTTTGCTATATTCTGCATTTTCATTTCATGTTCATTATTTTTCGGTTATTTTGTATTTTGCAGCATTTTTTAATGTATGCATCAGATCTTTCAGGAAAAAAAATATCACTGCACATGTGCTGAAAAAAAAATGGTGTTATAGGGTTAAACATACCTCTGTATAATGGAAGAATAAATATATGTATATATCCCATAGATAAATACCAGGTAGATAAAATGTCACCTTTGTTACCCAGTCCTGATGAACCCT
The DNA here is from genome assembly GCA_028564955.1 of Terapon puta. Lineage (NCBI taxonomy): Eukaryota > Metazoa > Chordata > Actinopteri > Centrarchiformes > Terapontidae > Terapon > Terapon puta. The sequence continues at coordinate 6,484,214 of JAOXYL010000059.1, forward strand.
CCATCTGACAAATGTCACATTTGGAGAAAGCACTGCATGGTCAATTGCTATGTTGGGCATATTTTCAATCTTTGGTAATTTATTCCATAATCTATGAAAGAAAAAGGAGGAGGAGATGTGGAAGTCAGAAAAAGATGAAACTGGTCACACTCTGTGAGACACAAGCCTCACAATAATACACAAGGTATCATTTATTTGATTGGCAGGGCGCCTATGGGAAAGAAAGGTATAATTTTCCACCACATTTTTGAAGTGGAAGTGCTAATGCAACTCTCAACCAGGCTATTTTTTTCCAGGAGTTCACAGAGTCTATAAACTCTACTCATGTCCTGTAGTTTTCCTGACTTCCTGATCACTGCAGTGGAAGACATGCAAAGAATCAAACTCACATACAACATTTTTTCAAAGGTGCTACATTTAGCTGTGAAAAGGTACATTTACAACATTTTACATTAACAGTGCAATACAATGGTCTATCAGCTGATAAATCACTAACTCACAACTAAAATATTCTCTATGACAGAAAGAAAGACAGATGAAATCAAATTAACTCCTTGAAATGCAACAATTAGCATGGGGAGATAATTCTAATAATCTAATTAAGTCAATCTGATGGTCATGTGGCATTTATGACAGCAATCACCCATGTTACTTAGTTTTGAGTCCAAAACTTTTTACTTATCGGCACAAGTGTTATTTTGCTAAAGCCCTGCAAATGTGTCTCACTCATAGGAAGTAGTCTTGTTTCTGTTTCTCACAAACAAATTCTGTTTGATGAGCCGAGAACATGGTCTGGGAGGGACACAAAAAAGTACACAAATCTGATTGGCCGGTAATGGTTGATATCTCCCTCAGACTCAGCTGAGTTTTCTTTGGTCACCCGGCTGTGGAGAAAATCAAAGAGTCTAATGACTGACTTTGAGAAGCTGGCAAAATATTCCTGATAGTTCATACGGTAAAAAAGTCCATACTTTATATAGCAATACTACCATTATAATGTGTTTCTGACTCTTTGCCATAGCCTCTGTTCAGTGCTGAAGAACAGTGTGTATGATCGTTAAACAAACAGGAGAAATGAGTGAACATGTGTAGGAAGTCTTTAGAAAGCACAATCACCTGAGGGTATCTTCAACAGATGATATCAAAATGATTGTCACACATCCCTGAAACACAAACACAGCCCCCACTTTTAATCAAGTAAGATAAAATGACAAATTTTTGTTTTTTAGAAATGTATGGTTTTAATGAAAGAAAATGTGGCCCACCTCAGTGTCTCCATACAGAATGCAGCATTTATCAGGGCCAGTGCAGCTATGAGGAAAAAACACAAACCATCACACGTTTTGGGACCGGTTGTGACATTTGGAAGCGTGTTAACATGCAGCTCTGTTGCTCACCCGTAGTCTAACGTCAAAGGCACCGTGTCTAGTGCATTGATCTGGCAATAAGGCTCCAGAGTGGAAAGCTCATAAAGTTGGATCTCTCTGTCCCTGCAAGATAACGAGACTCCCACCATAAACAAAGCTGGAGCGGTCTGGAACCCGCATTTAACAAGAGAAATCAATGTACGCAATAAATAACTCGGTCTTTAAGTCTTTTCTTACTGAACCTCTTCTCATATTACCCCGTTGCAATCATCAGCTTGTTGTACTCTGCCATCACAGTAAAATCACTGGCCCACTTTGACTTCCTGTTTGCAGGTCCTTCACTCTGTAAAAAGATGAGTTGATAAAATTAATACTTTTAATGATAAATGTATAACTACAGGTAGTAGAAAGAAAAACAGCCGTATAATTTGACACAGTCCAATAGAATAGACCTGAAATAAATACTCTAAATACTGTTTTTATTTTTTTTAAATCATACTAAATATAGTCTTATTTTGTCCACATTACACATTCACAATGACGAACACCTCACACCTTCTACACATAATGGATGATGAATTAATCCAACCAACAAATGTAGTGTGTCAATTAAGCCTGATTCATTCTATTTGTTCGTCCACAGATCACCACAGTTTGCTGTTCAGAAACTATTATTATGCATCAAGCACTGGGTGACATGTTCTTTCATTTTAATGATCATGGCACTGTGATTTTTTTGAGTCATTGTCGCACATCCTGCTGTTGTAAATACACCCTAATGAATATTCCCAAGTGCATAGCAATAATTATCCGGTAAAAACAATCCCAAACAAATGTCCTGTTTGAGGAAGTTTTGCTAAAAAGCCTTTCTTCATTCCCTATCTCTAAAAAATAGAGATAATTTTAAAGATATGTAGCTTCAGAACAGCAGGCTTGGGGACTGGGCATGGTATCGAAAGAGGGGTGTCGTTCTTGGTTTGTTTTTTTCATTTGATTTGTTGACAATACAATAAAATGCAGAATCAGATGAGACTTATCATTAAAATATTCATGTAAATGTGCAAAAATTAAAACATACAAACATGTGTTTGGTCCTCAGTCGTTTAAGTTCAGGGCTCCACTGACAAACAACCCCGTCTTCTCGTACTGTGACTGTGTTGCCATCCTGGGTAGGGCGGATGTTGATGATGGGAACGCCGTGAGACAAGGTCTTCAGAGTGGCTGGCAGGGTGAAAGTCACCTGCTTACTGCGCCTGACAGTTTCCTGCTTCTCTTTGTACTGCTGCACCATGTGTGTGCAGAACTCACCCTGCACAACACATGACTTTGTGTTAGAACATTTTAATGTTCGGGCTGTCTGTCCTGCATGTTGTCAGTCATGCAGCTGTAATCATGGCTGTCAAAGCAAGCAACATGACAGACAAATACTGTGTTTGTGTCCTCACTACAAATAGCAGGGTCTTTTACTGTCAGTTTTGGACTGATTTTCAGTTCTAGTATAAGACAATATTAAGTATATCCAATATATATGTCCAGACTGGAAAACTGTACAATCCATTTTACTCCACTGCAGACCTTTACTATGACATGTACTTGTTTTAACATATTTTATTTTAAAAGAGAAAGTCATCAATCTCAATCTCAGCATGATGACAATAAAAATGATTCTGATTCTGATATACAATACTTGGATTGCATTTCTGAAAATAATTATTTTACCTTTGCAATTAACCAAACATAGTCTAATGCTACATCAAATATCTAGAAAGATCTGGTCCTTTTACAGTTGTGCAGACTAGGAGCATTTTTCCAGCTGTACTATCCATACAACATGTACATATCGACTAAGTATCCAGCTGGAGAAAAAAACACACTGAAAAGATATTAAAAACTAAGTCAAGCGTCAAGAGTCAATACTAATGTAGGCTATTACTTGGAAAACCATCGCCTTCGAGACAGCTAAGATAAATGTGTTAGTATACAGTCAGCTTGGCACCAGAAAAGCTGATTCAGCCCGAATCATTGCGTTCAGTTACACTTGCTCCACAAATCCTAACTGAATTACAGTTGCCGAAATTGTCATATTTCATAGTGGCTTAACATTTTTATTGCATATTCCTGGTATTAGCATGCATGGAAAAGTGTTATAACAGAGGCAATTCTCCTTCCACTGAATAAAATGGCTGCATGCTCCACAAGAAAAAAATATGAATTTCATCTCACCCATGAAATCTTTCCTCGGCCAGAATAATCAATCTTCTTAAATAACCCTTGAATCTGCGCATTGCTCTGTGAAATTCAAAGAACAAAAGAAGAAAGTACAATTATACTTATTGCAAATGAATAAGGCAATTGCAAGGGCTTGTCCTAAATTGCAAAGAAGTGAGCCACAGAGAAGAGAGAGAATCTGAGAGACCGATTTAAAGAGAAATGTCACACTGTCTCACCGTCTTAGGCAAACCCAGACTCTTCGTCACGATACATGCAAAGTTCTTCGCATCAATGGATCTCAAGCCACCCGTTTCAAATTCCTTGAGAAAGAAAAAACAGTCAAATCTTGCAGAAATAAATACAGAACCATCAGTGTGTTTTTAAAAAGATTTAGTTTACGCAGTACCTCAAATGCTTGTCTCAGCTTCTGGAGGTTGTCGAGTGATATCGTCTCATCGATCTCATGGAAGAGAGGAAAAGTTGGGACATTATGTTATGATGTGAGCTAATTACTATCATGTAGGTCCATTGAGTCAAGCCACAGTCAAGCCAGTGAAGGACTTTAACTGGCAAAAAAAAAAAAAAAATCATCATCATCTTTTGTTTTTTTCAGTCCACTCAAATCCACTCACCAGGCAGTTCATACAGTCTGAGTGCTAAAAACACAGATCAAGGTAAGAGAGGAGATGTTAACAGTATATTATTTTACACTACTTAATTCTCAACATACATGATTAGGGCTTCACCTCTGAGTATTAACGAATGCTCCAAGCCACCATCAGCCCTGACATGTCTCTGAGATGCTTGAACGTGGCCAGATGACGGGCCATGCTCTCTGCGCTAATGGCCTCTCCTCAATTTGCAGCCGTTTCCTAGCAACGGGTCCCCGATCCATGACACCCTTTGATCTGCCATTAATAAATAACGGGGATAAACAGCCTAATTCCTCAAGGATGTAACTAGGGTCGAGGTTTCCCCACGGTATCTCCTGAAACGCCGAGATAATTGTTTAATCAGTCAGAGTGATGGAACTACTGAAAGTGTTCACATAACCTCGACTGCTTTCCAAATCCCTTTATTAGAGCTGCATAACTTTGAACTCCTGAGCCTGCTCCGCCTAATCTGTTATGGCACATTGCTCATTACATTAAGCGCAAGAGTGTGACTGACATATGCAAGTGAACCTCACAAACTTCAGCCGGTGCAGCCGGCCTGCTACATCATTCCATCATTCCTGTCAGCCTGAAAGCCTGAATTTGAATCTGCTGTGGTCCTTTAAAACAGTTGGCTCAGCAAGTGTGTTTGTTTTACTTTGGCCTGAAACGTGGCCATCCTCTGGCTCTGGGCCAGATTGTTCTGCCTGACGTGCTGTCGGACTGTGAGTAAATTGACCATCAGCTTGATTTAAAATGTCATATTTGGCATTACCTCACATTCGCTCTGCTGCTGGTGAGACATGCTTGAGCTGAAGTTGAGTTTAAGCAATGAAGAAAGAGTCTTTATGTTGGCAAGTGCTGCAAGGTGACGCTCTAGTGACACCTTGAGGCTAAACGCAACAACTTTAAGAAAGGAAACTCACTGAAAGAGGGGGAAAATTGATCACGGAGCAGAAATAATCTCTATTTAGGACAGCTCTTTAGATGTCGATAAGTTCAAATGGGTCACATTTACTTTTCTGATACATGTTTCGCAAAGGCGTACCTCAAGGCTGCAGAGTCCTCGAGCTGAGTCAATACTGTGGCGTTGTTGTCTCATTATTTCAGCCTTGTCTCCAAGTGTGACCGAGTGCCTTCGCCTGTTCTGTTTCAGCAGCTCTCGAACAAGCCACTCAGGCTGTTCTTTTCTGCCCTCGCTGCCCCCCACTCTTCCTGGCACTGAGAGGTCTTCTTTGAATTTCTCACCCCGATTATCTGTGTTTCTCCCCTCTGCACTGCTCAGTTCAGAAAGGATGCTGCAGGATTTGACATATCATTTTGATTAAATGCATGCACATACACGTTCTGACAGTACTTGTTATTATGGGTAAATACTGCCTCTGGGCCTCACTGACAATATATAATAAGGAAACTATTATTACTTAAATGACTCGGCCCGGGGCAGTCAGCATTGTTACAAACTGTGCCAGTGGAAACTGCTCATAAATCTCTTTAATCTTAGGATTATGATCACAAGTTCCAGGTGACCAGACTTTCTGTATTACATGGTAACTGCTCAGTGCTGCCACAGATGGCAACCTAAGCACCATGACAACAGTAAACATTTTCTGAGCGTGACAGAGAAACAAGCCAAGGCCTCGGCCACGGCCCCATTATCTTTCATCTGCATATTAAAACTCCTGTAGTAATGAAATGCATGATTTACGGTGGTAGCGAGGAGAGCAACAGACAAGCAGATTACCTGGTCACATGATGGGTTTCCAACCTTCCTGAGGCTGAAGAAGAGCGAACCCTTTTCCCCAGTGGCATCTTTGTTAGGTGGTGTCTTTAAAAAAAAAAAAAAACTGGGGGAGACTTAAGTGCAGCACATTTCCTCAGACAGACCTCCGGAAAGACGTTAATCAGATAGTCCTCACATTAGTCTACCTGACACTCACTCTAACATTACACCTGAGCAGAGCAGGTGGCCCCATGGTAACTAAGAAACCAAGAGTGACAACTGAGACTACAAAACTGAGGACAAGACTGTGCACTAACAGAGAGAGAAGGAGCCCTGCCACTTGTTTAAAACTAAGACTACATAGCACTGTTTTCCTTGTGCTTTGAAAAGTCAACTATTACAGCAATTTTCATGCTTTGATTCATCTCACATTTTGATTGCAACTAGCAAAAAAATCCTTTCCTTTGGAAAGGGTTGTAAAACAATATTTTACATTGCAAAACAGAAAGATGAATTACTGTTCATGGTCTTCTGTTCAGATAAAATCCCTTTAATCAATACAAAAAGTTTCATTTTGTTTCGTTATCGAGCTGCAAAGAGACTGCATAATGCCAGATAGCAGAACATGAAGGCAGACAAATATCTCTTCATCAGGCAGATGTTTAATCATCACAACACACAAGTTCCACAGAGAAGTGACATCAAATTAATTTGAAAGACACTTTTCAGTTACAATGCATATTATATGATTTTTTAATCATATTATGGGTTATATTTTTTGTTTAATTTTTATACCCCTTCCATGAAAAGAAACTCCATAAAAACTTAAAATATTAACACAGATAAACACACAACCATCAATAACGTTTAGAGAGGGCCCGGCCAGCTTGATATCCTCTCCGGTGAGCTGGAGTTAAGCACAACTGCTGGAAGTTTATTGACTTTCTCTCTGCTGCTTGGACGAGCATCTTTACTCAAAGCCTCTTTTTCTGCAAAACCAAAACACACAAAACATGAATTACCTGTCTGTCAAATGCCAAATTAGTAAGCAACCTTTTAAAAGGCTCAAACATTCAAGGGCGTGAGTTGGTGCTCACCTTCCGCCGGGAAAGTTCTGCGTATCTCCTGTAGCTCCTGGGGCAGGAGAGACTTTATCACACAGGTGACGTCATCGGGTCGCTTACCGCAAAACCTGTCGTAGTTTGTCAAACGTGACCTCTTCTGCTGAGTGAGGATGTGCCTTTGTACAACAGTTGGAACTGCAAAACACAGAAGGTAATCGGTCTGTGGAAATCATTCAGCTTCAAGCATGTCTTATTGTGATTATAGTGACAGTACCTATCCCACGACAGGCCACATTAGGATTTGTGCTGTGAGACTGATTTCCCAACAGTTCAGGTTTTTGCTTTGGTGGGCGATAGTTATGCCTCATCTCTGTGTCAGTCGGTGCCTCGCGCCTGTTATACAGAAGTCTTTTTTCTGCATTATTGATGAGATCATTACCTGTCAACAGCAAAAGAAAAATAAACCATCGCTTGAATGCCATTAGTTCAGGCCAGGCATTTTCTGACATGCTTCCATGTACACAAGACTGAACCAACAGGCTTGTCCTGCCCTGAGGCATACCCATGAAGTCACATCTGTAGGTGGAGCAGTACTGTGCTGTCAAGGCCTTACAGATCTCTCTCTCAGATGGCAGACATTTCCAAGGGAAGCCAACATACTCAGAGCTTCGTGTGGTGTCCCTAGGCAGCCTCCACATCATGAAAGACTTGAGGAAAATAGCTTGATTTAAAGGTTACGATACACCGTGAGAGGTCAAGCATGGCATTCAAGAATGAATGTAAAATTGAAGCTAACACAGCCTAAATACCAACCTGACTGGGATGTGGGTTGTTCCTCCTCTGCCCCGAGGCTGTCCCTGTACGAATGCATTCAGGTTTACAGGCTGGCTTCCAGCAAAAATCCTTACTGTACAGAGTTGAACCAAAAGGCCCAGACTTTGAATAGGGATCTATAAATGACGTTGACGTTGGGCACCTACATATGCATCAACATAAACATACAGTTAACCAACACAAATTCTGCACGCCATTCAAAACCTTACCAGGAGCCCATAAATAGAACTTACAGCAGAATCTCTGCAGCCGATGCTGGCCGGTAGACAAACTGCCTTTGATTAGTTGTTTCATATGGATCCCACCACTGTTTGCACTCTACAAAACACTTCACAGTTAGATCAAAACCCTGGATTCTTGTTCTTCACATAGAGTACAGCACTCACTCCAGGCTACAGGTAATTAGCAGGGTGCACTTTCTCTTTGAATAATCTTGTTTAATCAATTCCTACACAGCAAGACAGTAAACACACACAACTCAGAATTTGCATCAGACGGAGTCTCGAGAGTGCAAGGACGAGGTAGAAAACAACATTTAAATTACAAAATACTCTTAAATTTGTTATGGTTGTTTCATTATGATGTTAATATAACAAAGCTGGACATGCAATATGAAGCTCTTTGTTGTAACCTTAATGTGATTTTTAATTCCCCCAACAGACACTTGACACTATCTGAAAATTAAGTGTTGTATTTGCAGCCTTACTGCAAAATGCTTTTATCTTTTTTTTTTTTTTTACTGTTCAGCTCTTTTTTTTATTTTAACATAATTTAGTACAGCTCTAGGGACATGTCACTCCTATCTTGAGTAGAAATTACACCGCTGTTGAAACTCACAGTCAAAGCAGCAGGTGGGAACCAAATTTAACCTGAAGGAATTATTTAAAATCTGTGAAAATTATTGAAAAACTACAGGAGTAATTATAACAAATGTGCATCCGTAGCTGTTCACAGTTCACATCTACATACACAGTAAATTACAGTATTTCTATATTTATACATATATATGCATATATGCACACACAAGCACACACACACACACAAAATTTCACCACATAATGAGATAAAGATGTCTTTGCTGTTAAAAACTCTCTTAACTTTCTATAAGTCTTTATACATCCTTGGTTTAACATTACCTTTGGTTGCCATTGGTGACCACTGTTTTGGTAGCTTGTGTTACAGCTCTTTTCGGTGTAATGAAAATCTTTCCATTTCCAGAAGAAAGTTCACTTGCTAAGCAGTGTGACTGACAACAGTGGATCCTAAAATTAAGCCTGTCTATAGAACAATCACAAAGTTTCACTTTCGGGTACTGGCGTTATCTGAGCAAAGGCAGAGCTGATCCCAGCAGGATGTCTCTAGGCACTGTGGTTATGGAGACCTACAACATTTAAATGGCCTGTGAGCTGCTCAGCAGGGGATGTGTTGCATTAAAAATTCAACACAGCTGCCTTATTAATGTCTGTTACTGATAGGAGTTGAAAATAGCTCATTATATTTACTCAAGTAAATCCAAATGGAATGACTTTAGGACTTTTAATAACTTAATCTATATTATAATCTTCAATTCACATCATTTCAGAGAGGAACACTCACTTTTTCACTCTGTTGCATTACTATATATGTCAGCTATACTTTATATACAAAACATGCAATCATCTTAAAATGTGATAGATTGTATATATGTTAATGAAATTATTGCACCCCACCCACTGTTTTATTTCAATTTATATAGAAGATACAATTCAGAGAGGGAAATCCTCCAGATCCTATCTTGTCTCACTGTGACTTAACCAGACAGTCATATAATGATCTTTAAATCATGTGAAAATAAATTAAAAAATAAACCAGTGACAACAATAATGTGCGGCTTACATATTAATGCACAAATAAAGGTAAATCAGTAAGATACCATGAATAGGTGAGGATGAATACACTTTAGCCTTTAACTAGCATGACTCCTTTTTGCTCTTTTCTTTGCGTTTATGCGCTGCTAAACTTGTTGAATTTTACTTGATGTATGCATTATATGTACTTTATTCTGTGTGTTTCATATTATTGCTATCAATGTTACTTCTATTATTATCATTCAATGTTTTTTTTTTAATTTTTTTTTTTTAGGATACTTTATTAATCCCCTTGGGGAAATTGCTGATATCATTCATCCTCTGCATCATGACTGTTTTTATTCTCTTATTTCAATTGAGTTCCTCTTATTTAACACTTTTTACGGTTTTATACCCTGTTTTATTCTCACTCCTTGTCTATTTATGATCTTTATTTTCAACCCTGTTTTTATCAAGTGAATTTTATTTTCTTATTTCACATTAAGTATGGTATTATATCTGTGTTTTTATCCCCATTCTGTAACTGTTTTCATGCAGAGTACTTTATCTCACATTAGCCATGCTTTTATATCCCTATAAAATCTGTTTATGTATATATGCTTATCTTCATTAGAAGCATTTGGAGCATGTAATTCCTTTATTGTAAAGCATGTTGAGCTTCAATCCTTGTATCAAAGGTCCCATACTAAAACACGACTGTTATCATCACCATCTGTCACTTTAGTCACTGATCACTTTACGCATATTATGTGTGGTTTATCATCCTGTCCAATGCCACATATGTACCATGATGTATAGTGTATGTATGTTTATAGCATATTTATGACATATATTTAGTACTTCTGTTCATATTCATCTTACCATTGAGCTGCTGTAACAAGTGAATGTGTTCACATGTGTGTACAGTTCTATCTTATCTTACAAATAAAGTGTATCATTATTGTTATTGTTGTTGTTTACTAGCAGTGATTTCACACTCTAGAACTTAAATAAAGTATATGGGTTGAAAATCTACGACATTGTTTTTGTACTTTTGTTCCATCCCACATTCACTGCTGCTTCAACGCATCTCCCCTCTGTGTTTTTTAAAAAATAAAGGCGGTGACTGTTTGTAATTCAAGTTTAGCGCCTCCGCCCTGTCGTGTTTTGGAGAACCAACTGTTCGTTGGGCATGGCCGCGGCGGTGCGCTGACCAATCAGCTGCTGCACCGCGGTGACGACAGCCAATCAGCGCCGGCCGGAGCCCAACACACGGAACAAACACAGGGGGATCCTCACTGCCAAAAGACCGCGCACTGACGGCGCCTCTCGTCCCATTGTTTGAGACGCACCGACGTACAGCTGGCTTCTTGTAGCGTTGTCGGGGTAAGCACAAATTACACGTTATTTTTTTACTAAAAAGTAACCGGACCCGTGTGGAAGTATGTGTTTGACTGTCGCAGCGGAGACGGCGGTGCGCAATTTGCGCGTCTTCTGCAACATCCGCGTTGTTTGGAGTCGGACGCTAACACGGCAGTGTTTAACGCTGCTCTGCTAACTTAGCTGCGCAGTTACACAACGCCTGACATAAATCGCGATCGTAAATAACAACCGTGACTAAAAAAGGAAAAAAGAGAGGAGGAGAAATCCCGTAAATCGACAAAACATTGCGTGTTGGGTGTCCGTTTAGTACGTAAGGAGGTAAGCAGCTAAGTGCACGTCAACGTTAGCACGACAATGGAGGATAGCCGTGTTGCTAGCAGAGAAGCTAACGCAGACCAGAAGGTGAACGGAGGTTAATATAGCTGGCTGCTGTTGGGGCAGATGGGCGATGCTAGTTATATTACAGGTTTTAAACCAAAACAACGGGTATTATCGCGTCTCAGGCTAACATGAGCTCGCTTTTATTTTATTTTCCAGAGGCCGTGGGGGCGCGTGGCGTGCGAAAGCGGCGCGCTCGCCATTGTTAGCAATCTAATCAGCCATTTTAATAATCGTCGTATGAAATGAAAACGAGCCCTGCTGGCTAGCCGGGCTTAGCGCTGAAAGCAGGAAGACACAAAGCGAGAGGCTAGCAGCTAACAGGGAACAATCAAAAGGCGGTGGGAGCTAATGTATTCATCATTCAACCCCCCCTTTCACTCACTCACCACAAACCACACGTAATACCAATGGGAGGGAAATGTTGCTGTATTTTGTGCAGGTTTTCACTTGCACCACACTCCCTTTTAGCATCCACCCGCAGTGACACAGTAAAGCACTGGTGATCTAATGTGCGCTGTTATTTATTATAACCAGAATCATGTTGGCCTCTGCATACAATGGATCATCAGTCACCCCACACACCCTCCTCCCACCGCCCATTTTAAACAATAGATGCAACTGACAAAGCAAGTGGCAGACAATTGACTGCAGGGGGTTATTTAGATATTGCAACTGCAGCTGCATTATATATTTTTATTTTTTTATTCAGAGGACATTTTCAATTTTTATTCTCTCTCCCTCTCGCTATTTAGAGAGCCAAGATGAGGAGGGATCCAAACAAGCCCCGGGGCAAAATGTCCTCATATGCCTACTTTGTGCAAACATGCCGGGAGGAGCATAAGAAGAAACACCCTGATGCAACTGTCAACTTTTCAGAGTTCTCCAAGAAATGCTCAGAGCGATGGAAGGTAGGAAAACAAAATAAATTACTCAATAGTTGAATCCCCTTTCTAAAGTATACATACAATTTTTTTTTTAATTATCTCATTCTAAGTTTGTCTTTGAGGCAGAGTTCTATGCTAATGTTCTTCTAGATGTTGTTTTTAAACTCCTCGTGTTATTTCCTTCAAAGACAATGTCCCAGAAAGAGAAAGGCAAGTTTGAAGATATGGCCAAACTTGACAAGGTGCGTTATGAGCGGGAAATGAAGAACTACATTCCCCCCAAGGGCCAGAAGAAGAAGCGATTCAAGGACCCCAATGCGCCCAAGAGACCACCGTACGTACCCGAATCATCTTGCTTTAGTTTTATATCTTTGCTTCAGAGTCTCAAGTGTGGACTGGGTAATGATTTTTTTTTCTCCCCCACGCAGGTCTGCATTTTTCCTATTCTGCGCAGACTTCCGCTCCAAGGTGAAAGGTGAGAACCCCGGACTCTCCATTGGGGACACAGCAAAGAAGCTGGGCGCGATGTGGAACGACTCACCTTCAGAGGATAAGCAGCCTTATGAGAAGAAGGCGGCCAAGCTGAAGGAGAAATACGACAAGGTGAAATAGACTACGCTATTTTAAAATCCTATTTCCTTTTTTTTCCAAGGTTTGAACATGAAATAGTTGGGCGTCTTTACCTTCTTAAAGTATTTATAAGAGTAACTTTCTCTGTAGCTTTTTAAAAAATAATCATTTGTTGTACTTTCTATAGGATATCATCGCCTACCGGACGAAGGGCAAAGTGGATTCAGCATCAGCTGCTGCAGCTGACGATGATGATGACGAAGAGGAAGAAGAGGAGGGAGACGAGGAGGATGAGGAGGAAGATGATGACGATGATGAGTAGACTGCATCGGGATGGGACCTTAATTTTTGTTTATGCCATATAACCCTAATATACTCAATTCACCATCTTGAAACAGAAGTCAGATTGAACAAGAACATGTGTATATTTAATGTTTTTAAGATGTACAGTGTTATTCTCCTTTTTTTGTAAAGTTAACACTACATATCTTAAGTTTGGGATTTTCTAGTGGTAGTTCTTTATCCCTGCCATATTATGTAACAATTTAGGAGGACTACAAATCAGTATGAAAGTAACTAGTCTTTAGGTGTCACAACTCAAAAATGAGATTTCTGAGTTGGTAGTGTATTTTTCTTTATTTTGAAAAATATTTTTTTATGTGCTGTCCCAATGTCTTTTTATTGTTCTTTGAATACCACTCTAATATCAAATGCAGCTGTCGACATTCAAGAATGTCTTCAATAAAGGTCGTTTTTTTTAAGTTTGTTTTTCTGCCTCTAATTTTAGTTATGTCAGCATCTCCAGGGCAACCAGTCGGTTATCAAAGATGTAGAACATGTAGCATATGCAGTACAACCATGAATAATTCACACATCGGGGGTTTGAGGCTTTTCATTTAAAAGGTAACACTGAGGGCTGCACAAGGGATGCATAACACTGTTAGGAGCTCTTTGTCTCTGCTTCCAGGTTCTACTGAAACAACATTTCAAACTCAAATATTTCAAATGGTATCAACTTGAACATTATTTCTGATGCAGTCCAAATGAACCAATTTTTGATTTCAAGGAAATATTTGGTGAGAATGAAAGGAAGATGGCAATAATAAGATTAAAAATTTTATTATATTAGAAATGAAAATAATGAATTTGTGCTGGGTTTATTGATTCAAAATGCACAGTACAATGGATAGACGGGGTTAATGAATGTGGCCTCAAGATCATTGTATTTACTTTGAAATATGTCTGGGTTTGTGTGTCATTTACCGGTCTAGACATGAAGCTTAGTCCATGGTTGATTATTGTACTGTGGTGTGAGCCACCTAAATCCAGAAGGTGGCGCCCTGATGTAAAATCAGTGTATGTGGTTCAAAGTTTAGATTATAGTTTGTTTATCAGTGCCCAGCCCACTTGGACTTATATAACAACAAACTGCTGTAGTGTTGCCAACTTTATACATAACATTGCAAAGAAACCTCAGTTCCATGCTCAACAAATAAAATCAAGTTTCTTATAATCGCTCACATACAATATTGCTTTCAATCAACACATGTAATCAAAGAGACTAGTCCTTAATTCATCATATAATGAGGAATAAAACATGAAATGGGCGTCATCTTTAGTCTCATTTATGAGATAATCACACAGCAGATGTCAGTTCTCTTCAGGCAAACGAATGAACCTGCCTCTGTCTCTTTGTTAATGGAAATGTACCTGAGCACACACAGATCTTTGAGTTGTGGCTAAATTGCACATAAATTACAGCCCTTAAACGTTCACACTCGATGTTTTTCATTAGACAACATGTTCACCATTGAGGCTTTATACCAAACATATTTACACAGTGCATATATCGATTGTCTCTAAATGACTCCATATTATATCATAGAATTTGATCCATGCAACAGACACCTTTCCAATAGGACAGATTGTCATCTTTAAGAATTAGTGGGTGACTTTCATGTCTAAAGTAGGATTAATTGAACTCTACTGAATACTCTCAGTCTAATGAAGTGTTGTGCCTCGATTTTAGTCAAACCAAAGAGAGAGGTACTTTCTTGTGTTCTGTGTGTGCACTTTCCCAGTGAGTCCAGGCGGGGACCTTTTGTGATCCTTTGCTGGGATAGAGTTCCCTCTGCGCGTAATTGGAGACGGTCTCACAGTCACGGTGGCCTAGCAGTCGCTTAAGGGGGGGGTTCACATGTCCATTTATCAGACTTTTCTCAGCGGCCTTGCCCTTTGCCATACAAAGAACTGTCCCCCTCTCAAAAGTGTTTCCAAATATGAATGAAGCCACAGTGGTCTCCTTTCAGTAGACGCAACACAGAAACAGGCTTTCATCCTCAGTGGTTCTGCATGTCGTTAACATTAGGATTACAACGGTCGTTTGTTTTATTTTGGAAAAAGCAGTAATGATGGTGGTCTTGCTCCCCTGTGTACCAATTATACAATGTGTAAAAGTAAGAGGCAGTAATTTAATTTTCGTTTAATTGTCAATGGGAAAACTTATTTGAATAAGTTGGCAATGCCAGTCATGCATGCAAATTAATTAGATATGCTCGCTGCAATAAACAGTAAGATTTTAGTTATGCTGATACAATCTGTTGGTCTAAATTCAGTTCCACTGCGTCATGTCAGCTCTCTTTTGAAACCTGTGATTCAGAGCAGCAGATTTTTTTTCTTCTTTTCTCCCCTTTCATGCTCTGAATGAACGCCTTGCAGTCTCTGAATGAATCCCCCGTCTGACATGCAGCAAGAAAGGCTCCCCCCAGGCCACCTTACAGGAGGGAGCTGCTCCGAGAGTCCATTTCATCTCCACATTGATGAGCATCAATAGCAAAATCCATGGAGAGAATACCAAACAGACTGATTCAGCAAAACACAGTGCAGAATATTATTGCTCTTTTTTTCTTTTCTTTTTCTTTTTTTTTATTTTACTTTTCCAGAATTTGGTTTCATTTGATGAGGAGAGCAAGGACATGTGGACTCACTAATTAATTTTAAGCTTTTGAGGCGTATCTCTTTTGAAAGATGTATGACAACAACAAACTTTCAATTTGCTGCATTTTGGAGGCTCAAAAGAACTTTTTTTTTTCGTCTGCAGGATTTGCATAGAGTGATGTCAAAGGGGCGTGTCAGTCAGGATTACAAGCTGAGAAGATTGAGTAATCACTATGGATACAGCTTTTATAGTTTTCCGTTTGTTGGCCTGGTGTGGAGGTAACACTGCACTACATGCAGGACTTCACTTTTTACTGCCATGTCTGTTTTCTTTTACTTCGGATCTTTTTCTCTTACTTTATTTTGCAACTGTGACTGAGAAAGAGGCACTTAGGGAGTAAACTTGATGATGGACTCTGCTGGACGATGGAGAAAATGTGCAATTTTGTTGTTCCTTTTTCTGGTAAGTTGTTCTATTAGTTTAATTGTTGGAGCAGGGAGAGCAGGTTTTTGAGATAGATAAAGATACAGAAAGATAATACAACTTACACTTAGAGGTATAAACCACTGTTTACATTAGGCTCATTTATCATGTTCATTGGATTACAGTGCATTTAAATGTGTTTAATATGTACAAGCTGTGAAAACTCCTGGGACGATAAAAAAAAATAAGCTGTGTATAATTTAATTCATGTCTTTCTTTTGCTTATGGGTCATCAGGTGTTTAATGCCACATCCTGTCGTGAACCTTCATCTGGAAATACGGCGAACGTGAGCAGCGAGAGACAGTTTGCAGATATCATATTAGGGCAGCATACGCTTCCCTCCTGGTATTATACATCTATTGATGCTGTGCCCAGGCACGGCACAGTCAGCTTACACTCTCAGAACAGATGGCGAACACAGATGGCTTTCTCCAAAACTGTTTATTCATTTGAAGTGAGAGAAGACACAGTACCAGGTTAGTCATCTGTGCAGTGAGGCCTTTTCCTGTGTAAATTAGGCACAAATACATAATGTTTACTGACAACAGTTAATTTGGTATTACATGATATTTTTAAAAATGTTATTATTTGACTTTTAATTTTAAATCTATACCATCCCCAGGTCTGATAATTATGGGTTTGAAAGTTTTTTTCTGTTTTTGCTGTTGCCAAAATGTTTCTATTTCATTCCACAGTCACCCAGTGATTATGCATTATCCACGTGTTGACAGGAACAGTTGTGGGAAAGGTGGAAGCAGTGTTTGAGAGTCTCACGCCTATCACATACTCAGTGCAGGAGGATGACGGAGAGAACTTGTTTCTCCTCAGCCCCCTCTCAGGGGAGTTCCTATTATCCCGCAGCCTGGATTTCGAAGCACAAAGATTTTACATACTCTCTGTGGTGGTGCAGCAGGGGGATTTACAGGTATCCAGTGTCAGGGTGTACTTCAATGTGTTGGATGTGAACGACAATCCCCCTGTTTTCAGCCAGGACACCTTCACTGCGTCATTGCCAGAAGACACACAAGTTGGGACTTGCTTCTTGTCCTTGAATGTGTCAGATAAAGATGATGGTGAGTGCAGAAGTACAACTGAAACAAAACATTTGTCTGACATTTCACCGTAAATGCGTCTTCAGAAAACAATAAATTAATCATTTACTGTGAAGCAAAACAATACGTTTAAAAGCCAGAAAGATGCTCACTGTTGAGTGAAGTGATGAGTTTTACTCCTGCAACACAACACACACATATTTGGGAATTACTCCCCCCAGTGGCCATGACTGAGGAACAGGCCTTACATCTGCCAGAGGTCTCTGTGTGCAAAATGAATTAAGCCAGAAACAAATTTCCACCACGAGGACTAAAGTAAAAACACTAGTTTTTAACTTTTTTCTAAAGGAGAACCTTTTTATATGAATCATTTGAAGTCTACTACAAATACAGTATTCATATGCTGCTGGGGATTTATAGGTCTGCGCAATTAATTGGGGTCAAATCCACAATCTTGACTGCCTTGCACAGGTCAAACAAGGCTAATGAGATGCTATAGCTAAATGTGATAGCATTTTTTTCACATTATACAGATTCTGTAGCATTTACCACTTCCACATCTTTCCAGTTTCTCACAGCAATAAAAATGATAGCAACAGAAAATGTTGCCCCATTAATTTGATTGACCTGGGCATGGTGAGCAGTCTGAAGAAAAAAAAGCTTGGATGTCTGTGAAAATTAAAGATTCCAAGTGTGGAGAGGCATAATTAATATTCACACATTTCTCAGCTTCACATGCCAGACTTTGCATGTTAGTTCCAAACATGATCATCTTGTCTTATTATGCTTATTTGTTTATTTGAATGTACCCGGTGCTGAAAATGCTGTTTGAAAATCTGCTTATTTTCATCATATGTTTGCATTCCTTTTCGTGTCTTCTTTGGTTTATTGCTCATACATACTGGTTAAATAATATTGATAGTATATGCTCTTAGCAGCAAACAGGTCTTAGTTACAGTATGTCAAGGGAAAAGTGGAACATTTTGTTCCAAGAGTTATATATAGTACACAAAGACATTATGAGAAGGACACTCAAGCACTTGTAATAACATCATGTTTTATCTTTTCCTCCCTGCCAGGTGACAATAGAGACTTGAAAGTGAGAGTGGTCGGAGGAGATGAAGAGGAAGTGTTCTTCATAAACCCAGGTGGTTGTTTATGCCTGAGGACAGAGTTAGACAGGGAGAGACAATCCCTTTACAATCTGACTGTGACAGCCAATGACTGTGTCCGGCCTGTGTTGTTACAGTTCACCAGCACCGCACATGTTGTCGTGGCGGTTGGTGACGTCAACGACAATGCTCCATTGTTTGTGTCAGCCAAAATAATCAGTATACCAGAGGACATTGCTCTTCATTCTGTTATAATGACTCTACGTGCGGAGGATGAAGACATTGGAGCCAATGGGGAAGTTTTATATTATTTAAACAACGCTTCTCACGGCGCCTTTAGCATAGACAGCACAAGTGGAAAAATATACCTTGAAGAGGCGCTAGACAGAGAACACGTAGATGTCCTGACAATTACTGTGACAGCCACGGATAAAGGCTCACCCAGGATGGCAACCAACATGAATCTCACGGTGCATGTTGAGGATGTAAACGACCACGACCCCGAGTTCTCAGAGAGCACCCACAGCCTGACAGTCAGAGAGGACATACCCAGAGGAACGAGCCTGTTTCAGGTTCAGTGTCTGGATAGAGACACTGGGATGAATGGACAAGTGCGGTACATAATGACCCAGCCGAGTGAGTTTGTGGTGGACTCGGTTAGAGGCATCATCACAGTCATGGGCAAACTTGACAGGGAGAAGGATTCAAACTACACCTTAATCATAATTGCGGTAGATCAGGGGGATTTGCCCAGGTCTGCTACTGCTGCTATCAGTGTAAAGGTGCTGGATGTCAATGACTTTGCACCCCTCTTTACTCCAGAAACACTCACTATACATGTAAAGGAGAATGAGGAGGACACGTCTCAGCTGACACATCAGGTGCAACCTTTTTACCAAAGAGTTGATCACAAAATGTTCTGATGTTAATTTCTGTATTGCTTATGTCTTTTTTTTTTTTTAAGGTGTCAGCTTTGGATGAAGATTTGGGCATCAATAGCCATCTTACCTATTTCATACAGAGAGGGAATAGTGATGGTTTGTTCTCCATCACTCTCAGTGGCACGTTTCAAATTTTACACAGCTTGGACAGAGAGAGGGAATCGTTGTACTTGGTTACCATCATTGCTGTTGATTCAGGTGATTCAAAGCTAAAATGCGAATTTTGTTTTGCAAACCCTTTGCTGCCAGTGCTACTTCAAACAGTTTGATCATTTATTCTTTTCTTTGTCATTTGAAGGATTGCCACCCCTAACTGGTACTCTAGCTGTACAAGTTGTGGTGGAAGATATCAATGATAATCGTCCAGAGTTTACTGAGGAGGTCTACAACACCATAGTGTCTGAGGACAGTCCTACAGGGACTGTGTTTGCCATGATAACAGCATCAGACATTGACGAGGGTGTCAGTGGGGAAATAAGGTAAAATTTCACATCAAAAAGTCACTAAATATTTGAGCGCAAAGAGGTAATAATTTGTAATTTATGAGAAATTGCTGTTTTCTGCTTTGGTATGATGGTTCTTGAGGATGATAATTAAATACAGGGACCAACATTTCTTAGACTAGTGAAAATATTGTATAGGGTCACTCTTTAATTTTGTATACATTATGTTGATTTATATTTTATCTAAGGCTAAGCTGATGCCTTATCATAATCACTGAATCTTTTAATTCCCCTTCAGATATTCAATGGAGAACACTGATGTACCCTTCGCTATTGATGATACATCTGGAGAGCTGTATACAACCGATGTCCTGGACAGGGAGACGGTAGATATTTACAGAGTCATGGTGATTGGGAGCGATAAACATCCGACGCAGCCTCTGTCCAGCTCGGTGCTTGTTACTGTGCTCATTGGAGATATTAATGACCACTGGCCCCAGTTTATGAACAGCCCCTATGTGGCCTATATGCCCACTGAGATGGCTCCAGGTGAGAGTTTTTACTTCCACATCATGGTTGTACTGTACATTCCAGCAGGGATTACATGACCTTATAGTACTAAGAGATATGTTTTGTTTTGTTTTTTTCTTGCAGCTTCAATTGTTTGTGCAGTGAGAGCCACAGATGGAGATACTGAGATGAATGCAGAACTGCATTACTCGTTATATGGACAAAGTTCAGATCTGTTTTCCATTGATCCCTTTAGTGGCACTGTATTCACTTCAAGAGCTCTTCAGAGAACTGAGGATATTATTATCAATGTGCATGTGGAAGATGCTGGAGAAAACCCTAAATTTGACATCACTACCATCAGTGTCAGGTTTCAGAACATCTCTGATTTTCCAGAGATGAACGTGGATGTTTTGAGTTATTCCCTCTTGGAGGACCAGCCAGTGGGAACATTAGTGGCAGTTGTCTCTGCAGCGAGCGCCAGAGCTGAACCTGTCTCTTTTTATCTCGCTTCTGGAAACTTTGAAGACATTTTTCACGTGGAGCAATTAAGTGGAGCTTTGACAGTGGAGAACCCTCTGGATTACGAGAACAAAAAGGAGTTTACTTTGTTGATCGAAGCCAGAGACTCCGGCTCGCCTCCTTTCTCTTCATTTGCAGAGATTCACATAAATGTCAGTGATGTAAATGATAACTTCCCCCAGTTCACCCAAGCTGAGTACAGGTGTGAGGTTTTTGAGAACTCCCCGCCATCCTGGGTTTGTGATGTTCTCGCCATTGATGCTGATTCAGGCACTTACAGCACAGTGCAGTACAACATAACAGAAGGAAACACTGATAATCTCTTCACAGTTGACCCTGAAAATGGTTTATTAAGCACAACTGCAAGTTTAGATAGAGAAAATATCCCTCAGTTCAATCTGACAGTTGAAGCTGCAGAGCTAAACGACCCTCTTCGTAAAGACAGCGCCACCGTTATTGTTGTTGTTTTAGACAGAAATGACAATGCACCTCGTTTTTCACAGATTTTTCTCACAGAGGTACGTGAGGATTCCCCAGTTGGACACACAGTCATACAAGTCACCTCAACTGATGATGACACTGGTGCCAATTCAGTAATCAATTATTTTATAATTGACCAAAGTGACGATGTGCCATTTAGTATTGACTTCACCACTGGCTACATCACTGTTGAAAGACTTTTGGACAGGGAGGTTCAGGATCATTACATCTTGAAAGTGAATGCTAATGATTCTGCTTGGAGCATCAGCACTGACGTTACTATAATCATTGCAGACGTCAACGATAATAGACCACTATTTTCTGACCAATTTTATACTGTAGTCCTCCCTGAAACAAATGACACAGAGGTGTTTCTTATGCAGGTTGTTGCTACAGATGCCGATGTGGGGCAAAACTGTGAGATTTTGTACATTATTGAACCTCCGAATGAGGAGTTTTGGGTGAATGCTTCCTCTGGCAACATCTATACGAAGCAGCCACTGATATTACATGATTCTCCTTTTGAAATGTATCATTTTACTGTTGTTGCATTTGATTGTGGCAGTTCTCCTTTGTACAGTAACGCCACTGTCATAGTAAGATTGGAACCACATAACTACTACTCACCAGTGTTTTTACCCTTTCAGCCTCTGATTCCCATCCCATATCACATCCCTGTTGGTACTGAGGTGGCCCAGTTTACCGCAATAGATCAGGATGTCAATAACACCAGTCTTGGTATTGAATATATTTTGAGTGGCGGTAATGCATCTAATTTCTTTTGGATCCAAGCTGACAGTGGAAAGGTGATGTTAAATCAAAGTTTGATGGAGAGCATAAACTTGTTTTTTACTTTATTAGTTACGGCAAGAGATCAGGGCTCTCCCTCTTTATCATCACAGACTCAAATCACTTTTGAAATTACTGGGAGGAATCAATTTTCTCCAAGCTTCAGAGAGCCACATGTCATTTTCTCTGTCCCTGAGGACTTGTCAGTGCAATCAGCAATTGGGAAAATTCAAGCAGAAGATAGGGATTATGGTCCCAATGGTGCCATCAGGTACCGCATTAGAGCAAATAATGAATATTTACCATTCTCTGTAGAAGAGGCCTCAGGGCTGCTAACTCTGATCAGAGAGCTTGACTTTGAAACTGAAAGTATTTATCATCTTCACATAAATGCCATAGATGGTGGCTGGGTTTCTAAAACTGGCATGCTGAATGTTACAGTGGTAGTTATGGATGTGAATGACAACCCTCCAGTCTTTTCATCCTCAGAGTATACCACCTCAGTGCTAGAAAACTCAGAAATTGGAACAAATGTCCTTGATGTGAAAGCCTCTGATGCTGATTCAGGTGCAAATGGACAAATATCCTACTCTCTTATTGCCGGGCATGTGGATAAATTTGCAGTTGATTCAAGAAATGGCACAGTCACCACTTTGGATGTCTTTGATTATGAGCGAGAGCAGACCTTTGATATAACGATCAAAGCTTCAAACGTTGGCGGTCATACTTTATTTAGTTTGGCACATGTTGTCATCCACATCTTAGACGTCAATGAGTCCCGGCCCAAATTCACAAAAAAAGAATATAACTTTTCAGTATTTAAAAATGTGCCCATTGGAACAAGGATTGGAAAATTAACAGCAAAAGATGATGACCAAGGCTCTGAAGGTCAGGTGTTTTACCTGACGTTTGGTCAAAATAAACACATGGGCTTGGAAATTGACAAGCTTTCTGGAGAAATATTCACAACTGCCAGTTTGAGAAAACAAGCCAACAATCATATAATTCTAAAAGTTCTGGCGAAGAATCCTGGTGTTATTACTGGCATGGATGTAGACGAAACTTTGGTCTACATCAGCGTGATTGATATGAACGATGCTCCCATTTTTACCTCGGCACTGTATTTTGCGAATGTGACAGAAGACAGTCCGGTTGGGACATCTGTGATAACTGTGAGTGCTCTGGATCACGACTCCATCTTGGACTGGAATCGTTTCTTCTTTAGTATTGAAAATGGGAACACAAACCTCTCTTTTTCAGTTGATCCATCCAGTGGTGTTATTTCAGTAAACTCTGCACTCGACAGAGAACAGTTACCAGTTTATAACCTGACTGTTACTGCCACTGATAATGGCTCTCCACCTGCCACTGGGACTACCAATGTTGTTGTGACTATTGATGATGTTAATGATAATGCTCCCAAACTCACATTCACTGAAGTTCAAGTGAGGGAAAATCAGCCTCAAGGCACAATAGTTGCCAAACTGAATGCATCAGATTCAGATCTGCCACCAAACCAGGGACCTTTTACTTACTGGTTGGTAAATGCTTCAACAGGCAGTCCTTTTTCACTGACTCCTGATGGAGTTTTATTTACCACACAGACTACTGATCGGGAGAATATCTCTGTATATCAAGTCCTAGTTGCTGTCAGAGATGCAGGAACCCCACTTCTGTCATCAACAGCAATGATCCATATCAAGATTGTGGATGAAAATGACAACCCTTCATTGCCTAGGAATATCGTTATCGAGGTGAAATATTTTGGCAGTTCTTTCCAGGGAGGCATGATTGGAAACGTCCATCCTGAGGATCAAGATGAGTCTGATACATTCAACTGTGCCATCAGAAGTGGCCCACTCAATATGTTTATGATACCTAACGGAACATGTGAGCTGTGGTCGTCTCCTTTTCAAGGCGAGGCTACATTCAATGTCACTATCGAAGCCACAGACCAGCTTCATTTCCCAGTTAACAACAGCATCTATGTAAACTACAAAGGTTTCACAAATGCCTCTATAGACAGCTGCATACTATTCTATGTGTCATCGTCCTCAATGGGAGAGTTTTTGTCCAATAAGTATTTGCGATTTGTGAAAGCTCTTGACAGTCTGTTTAACCTACAGGCCTCCAAGACGCATGTATTTGGAATGAAACACATTGGCAATGAAATCCTTCTGTTGGCTGCAGTTAAAAATTATGATGGTCAATATCTTAGCAGAGAGGTGGCCAGCAGCATCTCTGTAGGCCATAAGAAATTACTGGAAGCTCAGAGCAATGTGAAGATTTCTCACATCACCGGTGATCCATGTCTCACCAGCCCTTGTCAAAATGGGGCAACGTGCAACAAAAACATTTACATCAGCCAGGATGTTGCTGTTCTGGAGAGCCCGGCTGTCATCTTTGTGTCTCCGCAGAAAGAGGTTTTCAATTGCACCTGCGCAGCTGGCTTCACAGGGACGCTGTGTGAAGATGACACTGATGAATGTGAGTTGAGCCCCTGTGAGAATCAAGGCACATGTGTGAATACTCCAGGAGGTTTCTTCTGTCAGTGTCAGAGTGGCTTCTCTGGCACCGTTTGCTCTCCTGATGTAGATGAATGCCTGAAGCTGAAGTGCCAAAACGGAGGAACGTGTTTTCCCACTCAGGATGGATATCACTGCCTCTGTGTGCCTGGATTTGAAGGTAGACTTTGGTGTATCAATAAACAATAGATGATTCTGCATCATTGAATTTCTGAACATTTGTAAAGTCTGGGCTTTGTTTTCTTTTTCCAGGAGTAACGTGTGAGCAGGTCATAGACCACTGTGGATCAGCCCCCTGTGTTCAGGGCAGCTGCATCAACTCACAGACAGGGTTCTCATGTCATTGTCCCTTTGGTAAGAATAATGCATTAAAACAAATTGACATTTTGATTAATGTGTTTATTTGCTTCCTTGCAGAGTGTTAGATGAGAAAGTCAATAGAGCACTCACATATGTCTGTTAGATATGGGTCTATAGCCATCAGCCTGTGACATTATCTTAGAACAACGATTGGAAATGGTTGCTTGCTACGGCCTTATGTTAAACTGACAAAATATCTTCTCATCAAATTTTTCACAAGAAATCAATTAAGGCAAATTCTCAAAATTTTGAACTATTACTATAGAGTGAAATATACCTTAACATACCCTAATATACCCAAACTACAACTGAAAATAACTTATTTTATTAAAATGTACTCTCCCTGTCTTTAATCTATATTCTAGGAATCAGTGGAGTCCACTGCGAGGACCACAGCTACGGCTTTGGGGAGTTGTCTTTCATGGAGTTCCCCCAGCTGGATCGCAGGACTAATTTAATATCTCTAGAATTTGCAACAGTGCAGAGGAACTCCCTGCTCCTGTTCAACCCTGGAGGATTGTCCAGCAGGGAGTTCTTTGCATTGGAGATCCTGGATGGGGCCATTAATCTCTCATATGACCTGGGCCCAGGACCTGTGAGGCTGCAGACGCACAAGCAAGTGGCAGATGGATTTTTCCACAGTGTCACTGTCAGGAGGATTGGCAATGTGAGTTTGAATATATCAGCACATACACAGAGTTAACCAGATGGCATTTTTAAGTTGGAAATGAGAGTGAAAACAATGTGAAAACTACCTTATTTATATGTGTATTTACCTTATTTATTGTGTATTTACCTTATTTATTGTGTATTATTTACTATCCTGTCT
>JAOXYL010000059.1:6510194-6529781 GCA_028564955.1 Terapon puta
TGAAAAGACTGATGTTGCACTATTTGCATTTAACAGATGGGTTCTTTGCATGTGGACAACTGCACCGATGTTGAAAACAATAGATTCTGTTTTTCTCAGAGTGATGGCATAAGCTCAGAGAGGTGACAGTAATACCAATAATAATATCTACATTGTCATAATTCATCATTTCAGTGTTTTATCCTTATTAATTACCTCCCTCTGTATTTATTCACAATCAGGACACTGGACGTTGGCAGTAATATGACATTTGGGGGACTGAGGACCTTTGAATCTATTTTAATGCATCCTGCCCAGATAAAAACCCATGACTTTGTTGGTTGTATACGTAACATTCGCGTCAATGGCATCCTGCTGAGACCGTCGATGGCCCTTGCAACATACAACATCTTTGACAGGTAAGCACACTATATTCTTCCACAATTCACTTTCCCGGTGTAATGATCTTTGTGGCATTTAGGAGGTTGAGTTTGAGATCACACCATCCCTGTTTTGAGTCAATCAGGAGACCTGAGCTGTGTGTCACCCCCTCTCTCTTATCGCTGATTTGCTGTCATTCCTCTACCCTCTCCATTTAACTATAGACAGAAAAAGCAATTTTTTTGTAACTCCTTTTTGCTTTTTAAAGGTGTACTCGGGCAACACCATCACCATGTCACAGAAACCCATGTAAGAATGGTGGCGTGTGCCATGACCTTTGGTCTGACTATCTTTGTGAGTGCAAAACTCCTTTCACTGGAAGCAACTGTGCCAAAGGTAAAGACAGCTTTTATTGTTTTGACCTGATGTGTGTTTGTTTTTTGTCTTAACTTCACTGCTCTTTTTTCATGTTCTTTCTTTTTAATTAGAAATGTCAGAGGAGCTTGGGTTGCGATTTAATGGGAATGAATACATTGAGTATGTCATCAAGGAGCGGTTCAAGAGAGACTACCTGCTAAACAACTTACTGAACAATAAAGATGAAGGGAACACCAAAGACCCAACAGTGATTAACATCAAATTTAAGACCCAAGATAATGGACTGTTAATGTTTTTTACTGGACAGACAGGATACAGGATGCTGAAGGTAGGTGTGAAATGCTTTTATGCACAGATTTATTCATCACATAAAAAAGAGCATAAAAAATATTTTCTGTCTAATTTAGATCAAAGACAGAAAGCTCATGTACATCTCCAAAGAGACGCTGTCAGGACACTTGTCAGAATTCACTGTGGACTCTCCTGTGGCTGACGGGGTCTGGCACATCCTCTCCCTGTTCAGCGGTGGACAGGACACTTTGCTGCATATAGATGGTGAACGAGTGCTGAACCTCACTGACCAAAGTTTGGATCTCACTCCTGTCAGTGTGGAAAAGATTATTTTCGGTGCAGCTTTGACAGACGAGCTGAAGCTCCAACAGTCCGGTAAATAGAGTGACTGATTACAAAATCTTTTTTTTGTCATATTAATGTGTGAAACACATATAAAAAAACCCTAATTTGTTCATTTCTTGATAAAAATCCATAATCCCATTCATGTTGATAAAGGATTCTTTTTCAATAGTAATGAACAAATGTTGGACACGTACTGACAATACATACACTATTAATCACACAATTTAAAGAATATACAGCATGCATTTATGGATAAAGATAAAAACATCTTATTAAGCCAAAATAAAATGAGGGTTTATCGTCAAATATAGTTCAGGACCTTTTTAGACGTAATTATGGTCAACAAAAGGCCTTTGAGAGCGAAACATTGTTGTACTTCCTGCTGCTGTTATTTCTCCCATTCCTGATCCTGATGAGGGTCTTTCATAGCAAAATATTGTTTTCGTTCACTTCATTTGGAAAGGTTGTCTCTTTCTTTAGTGTGAAAACAGATTATCTAAGTTTGTGCTACATTTATGTCAAAATTAAAAGTAGAGAAAAAAAGGTTTTCCTTGCAGTTCACTTTAAAACAACCTGCATGTGTAAACGTGCATGAAAAGGTTGTGCTTTTTATAGCACACTGATAAAACTGTTTTTTTTCTTTTTATTGCAGGATTCACTGGGTGTGTGCAGTATTTCAATGTGACCGGTTACACTCTTCCTGTCAGTGGACACAGTGTGATGGTGGACGTCTGGCCGAGCCCAACCCTTTTCCAGTCGAGCTGCAACTCTCCAGCTCTCTGCCTCCCCTCCCCCTGCTCTGGGGAGGACACAATCCGGAGGGGTTGTCTCTCTGCACACTGTCAAAACCAGTGGAGGTGTGGACCTGCTGTGCAGAACAGATCCTGTATCTGTTTACATAATGTCTCTGACCACGCCTGTGATATCTGCTTCTCCACAACAGAGAGCCGCGATCGATGCTCTGAGGCGCAGGGCAGCGTGCCTCTGTGGCTCATAGCTGTGATACTTCCTCTGCTCTCCATCCTGGTGATTATGGGAATGTGTTTTGCCCTTCACAGAGCGAGGCAGCAGAGAGCAAAGTGTCCGAATCATAGCTCGCCGCAGAAAACAGAGCACGGGACAGGCAATGCAGCGTTTTGCTTTGACGACAACAGAACAGCCACAGATGCTGCACATGCAGAGACAGAGAAACAACATGACCCCGTGAGTGCTGATCAGCAGAGGTTGAGTGTGGAGTTTTACTGTGATGCCAATCTGTCGAGTGCTCAGCCGGTGCCAAATAGTGAGCTGGAGTATTACGAGATTGGCAGCATCTCAAGTGCGTTTCATTCAGATACGACCTCACTGAAGCTCAGCTGGCATAAACATGTGTACAGCACAAAGAGTGTGAAAGCTGATCCTCAGCGGTGGGGAGATCTGAGGACGCTGTTAGCAGGATTTAAGAATGAACGGTCCAGTGAAGAGAGGCCAAAGAGCCCTACGAAGTCTTTAAGTGTGGCTTCACTGAACAAGCAGCTGTTGACTAAGATTGATGCAGAGCAATGCCAGGATACACCACCCTGTTACAAGAGGAGGTTCCTACAATCGGAGCTCCTTGAGCCTGTACAATGCCTGACTTTTGAAGAAATCAACAATCTAAACAGTCCTCTGGAGCAAACAGTGTCACATCGAGCACCCCTGAGGTCGGGACTTGGCAAGTGCGTCATGATGACAGATGTGTCGTCTGACAGCGAAACAGACAGCACGGTCACCAGCTCACAGTACGAATGTGGTCGGTTTTCTATCATCAATGGTGGGAAATATATACATGACCAGTGCTCCCTTTCAGGATACAGCTTTAGACAACAAGGCATGTTGCCTGCCAGCTCATTCATAAAACACAGCTCTGCTGCAGGTCAACATGAAGCTGAGAGTGCTGACAGTATGTTTGAGCAGTGGGCAAATATTTTAAACATGCACCTGCCATTTAGCAGCTATGCTCCTGTATTTGAGGAAATCGCAGGTCTACCTAATGAACCCAGTCATAACTATGATATGCAAAGTGACACAGAGGAGATTATTTGATGGTTATTATATGGGGGCATATGATGGTTCAGGTGGGGAAAAAAAAACAAAGTATCTATGCAGTATGCTGCTGTAACCTTGTTGACATTTAAAAATGCCAATATTTTATATCATAATTCTTCAAGTATGGACAATAAACAGGCTCTGACCGAAATATTTTCACTGAACAAGAATTCATGGTCTTCTAATGTTTCAGGACAGCTGGAGGATACATCAAACTGTGATGCCTAATATATAAAATCCATGTGAACAAACATGTTTTGTTTAAATGTCACACTAATTATTAATGTCACCAACTGTTCTTTATGCCTGGCCATGTATGTTCTTTTAGTAACCTTTGCATTAATTGATAAGTGGATATTAAGGATGCTATTTGCAGTTTCTTGAACATTATAAGATGCACAGAATTGAACTTTGCCAAAGACCAACAGAGTGGCATGCAATAATGAATAAATAGATTAAATAAGATAGAATAAAGGCTTGTTTGAAGGCAACGGGTTCATGTGGAAATTAAGTGAGTCTGTGAAAAACATTTAGTTGTGCTTGTTGTAAAGAGAGGAGGCAACTTGAGAGAGTGAAATGACTGAATGCAGCAAACTTGTATCCACGGTTCACTTTCTTCTGAGGTACCTTGATGGTTTAGCTCTATCTAGTGGACAAATTCAAGGTTACAGTCAGAGGCTGTTAAAGTGAGCAGATTGTGAATATGGCACAAGAGCACTGAAGTGTAATTTTGGGGCACATTGTGGTACATTTTTCAAGCAGACTGAAGGGGTTTCATATACATCTCAAAAGTGATCTTTTTTTCTTTTTTAATACACACATTTTCAAATATAATCAACAATATGCTGAAGGTGTGTGTGTTAAGAATCTCTCAGGTTCATACATGCAAGGAGAAAGAGAGTTTTCTTTATGAATATTAATTATTGTAAAAATATATAGACAGTTATTTATTACATAAGGTCAGTATCGACTCAATATATTAGCTAGAGGACTCCTTCACACTTTAATTAAATGTTCATTTATACGAAGAAAGCTTAAAAAATATCTATAGGCTTAAAAAGAACATCATAAAAACAAAAATAACAATGGAACAAACTTAAATTCACTGTAGAAATACAAGCAATGAAGTGACATTCTGAGCTGACAATGAGTGTATGTAGTATATCTATAATGATTCAATTTGAAACGCTTCATCACAATTAACAATGTCTACAGTGCAATCCACATATCTATGGGGATGTTAGTTTGCAAGTGCCAAGATATATCTTTATCTGAGGTTGGTCACCCTGGTTAATCAAAAGACAAAGGTTAAATTTTGCTCTGAGACACAGTACAAGGTTGACAATGAAAAAAACGAAAGTAAAACTTGTAACAAATAAAGTGAGTGATAAAGAGTAATAAATTAATAAATAGCTAAATTTCCGTCGGCCGTCCTGCATGTCACCTTTAAGATAACCATCACCTATTTTAGTGTGATATTACTTAATATTTTGCCTGTGATTATAGTTTAATTTCAAAACTTACTTTTCTGTTTTTAAGTCTCCGCATCAAAACGTCTTTGATGTCTTTAGTCTTCAGACAGTATATCACAGGGTTAACTGCAGCAGGTATGAGGCTGTACATCATGGTGATAGCAATGCGGGCGTCAGTGCTAAAACTGAATCCCAAATTGTGAGCGAGATAAACGAAACACCTGGGCACATAATAAAGACAGGTAATGAAGATTTGAGGAGCACAGGTGGATAGGACCGTGTGGCGCCTCTCAGTGTGTGACATTTTCAAAACAGCCAGGATAATAGAAAAGTAAGAACATATGATGAACGATAAAGGGAGCAAGAGACTGACCATGGCATTTGCAAGTGCAACACTTTTAACGTACACGACATTTTCACCACATCCCAGCTGAGTTATTGATATATGGTCACAGTAGCACTGTGAGATGATATTGAGGTTGCAGTACGGTAAAGTCAAAGCATGAAGAACAATCCCCAACATGCGTATAAATGTTAAAATCCAGCACAGGCTACAAGCAATAGTTGCCGCTTTGTTTGTAATCACAGTAGTATATTGAAAAGGAAACCATATAGCAATGAAACGATCCAAAGCCATAATCAGCAAAATTAAAGAATGAATAGCTCCTAACGCATGGACAAAATACATTTGTGTAAAGCAGGCGCCGAAAGAAGATATTTTGTCATTCCACCAATATATGGCGATGATTTTTGGAAGAGTCACAACACCAAATGCAATGTCTGTCATTGCAAGGTGGAAAAAGATCAAGTATGTTGGTTTGTGCAGAGCCTTCTCATACACAATGACAACTAAAATGAAAGTGTTTCCAACCACAATAGCAAGGAAAACAAGAAGAAGAATAACAGAGGCCGGTCCATAATACTCAGGTGGAAGTCCAGGGAATCCAGTGACAACAAAGTCTTTTATCGTAGTAATATTTGTGTATTTCATCACCTGTACATAGAAATTGCTTTTATATGAAACTGAAATAAAACAAACAATCCTGGAGCTGCGATTAGAAAAGAGTGAATAAATAACACTTCAATATCAATACTGACGTAATAATATCAAATAGCATGTAATGATGTAAACGTCTTACCTTTTAGACTTTTAAATGATATGGTCTGGTTCAATGAATCTTCACTTACTTTATAGTGTAAATGTGTCTGGTCTAATGATGTGGGTGGAGACTGACACTCAAAGGAGACTTTGCCCATTTGAACTGAAATGACTGACGGTCAGACATTTCACATCTGTGCATTTTCTGTGCTATGTTTTTTTTTTAAAAGAGAGACAAAATAGACAAAGATATACTAAAACTTGGACGTATTCTAGCATTTTCTTCAATCAAGAGGCAGAGCCATGGGAATGACCAGCAGCACTGAAGAACTGCACTGTGTCACTCTTTATTCAAAAAGACTTCAATGTGAATAAATCTACCACATAACCTGAGTGAAGTTCAAATTCAGATTCAGATTTAGATGACCTTTTATTTGTTCTATTTTGGAAATTTACAGCAAAAACACACAGTGTGCAATAGACAATAAGAAATGCAAGAGAGAATAAATAAGACTAATAATAAAATATAGAATATAAAGAATAAAATAAAGTTAAGAATGAAAAGATAAAATAATTCAATATTAATAATTATAACTATAGCGGAAATAAACCTGTACATAGTACAGAGGGAGGTGTGCCTGAGAATATACATATAAGAAATATATAATATCTCAGTGAAATGAGTGCAAAGCAGTGAAACAATAAATAAACAGTGAACAGAAGTGTAGTGTTACTGCACAGAGTCCAGTTATAGACAGTTATTTATTGTTTGTATTTATCGTGTCCATTTTCTGCAGACTAGCGGGGACTTTGTTGTGTAAAAAAATGAGGTGTTCAGTATTTCAAAGAAATGTGTTTATTTGCTTTCTAACTGAGATTTAGATAAAGAGCTTTGGATGACAGAGTCACAGAATCTTTTCATGTCAACTTCTTTTTTATCACAGCGTAGCCCACTGCTTTTCTAGAACTAAAATACTGATAAACACACTCCCTCTTTTCATCAGGCTACTTCCAGACAGAGAGAGACGTGCCATCATTGGACACAGTGACTGCAACCATCTGAAGCCACTGTCACTTCATTTATTGATATTTATGGGACACTATGTTTTCACCTTTACAACCTCTTTAAGGTTTCTGTAAGCTCTCCCTCAGCTGACAGCAGTGACAGGTGTCTGTCAGTACCGTGTGGCTAAGTTTCACTCTGTGTTGCATTGAAAATAGGAGCTGGACGTTGCAGCTCATCACCGATAACATTAACAATACCTGAAGTACACTGATACGACAAAGAATTCAACACCTTTGCAGGTGTGAGACAGGCAGATGGACAGACAAACTGCCATATTGTGACTGTCTGTGTCTAATATCAATAGTATTATCATAAAAAGGGCTTCTGTTTGTCTTTCTCTCTGTCTGTCTCTCTGTCCAGCTTTTTGCTACCACAAACTCAGCACAGCTTGGTATTATAGGTTTACTATAACACCTGCAACTGTGAGGTCAGTGCTGTCCTTTCAACATAAGGTTACTGGTGGTTAGTTTAGCTTCAGATGAGGACTGGAAACAGGTTCTGTCCAGATGTATCAAAAACCATCAACAACTAAAAGGTTCCCAGCTACAAAAGTAAAACTGTGGTCTGTGCAAAACTCAAGCATTCAACTACACTCATGTTAACTTGAACTGAACAGGTCTGATGGTGTTGATGAAAAGCTTTCGTCCTTTTTATTTGAATGTCCACTGGAAGGCGCATACAGACAAAATAAGCTGCAATAAGAGTTAGAGGGACAGTTCACTTCAAATAACCCCAATAATATTACACTGATACCACTTAAGACATTTTCACTGTATTTACTGCCAATGCATGAATTTCTGTCGATTTAGTTGCTTTTAAAGCATATTCACTTCTCATGCTGACTTATTTCTCACAGAAACCTCATAATACTTGGTCCTGATCTGACCTGAACTCAGATTTCAATCTAACATATTCATGAACCAGTGGTCTGCACAAAATAAGACATGTCACATTTAAAATATATTTATTTATATTTTCTAGTGGCAAAGTTTTTCCTTTTTACATTCACATGGATGAGGGCAAAAAGAGAAATTCATTTCTTTGTTTGTACTCTACAAAGAACATATAGAATAGAGAGAAAATACAAAAAAATGCTCAAACATCTGCAGATAACGAGCCAAAATTTAAAAAAAGAGAGAAAGTAAGAAAAAGTGTAGAACTGTAACAAGTTGGATTCTGATTTGGAACAAAAGTAGAACAAAACAGGAAAAAGGCTCAGAAACACCTTCAAACTTGGAGTTTAGTTGGAACAATAAGGAGACTCCTCCTTTAGGATCTGAGGCTGCATTTTCATCCAGGTTATCCATTTATCCGGGTTTTGTGCTGATGTTAACTTTTTTAATAGAAAATTTCTTTTTCAGGCTCTCTTTGATATCCTTTGTTTTGAAGCAGTATATTATTGGATTGACAGCAGCAGGTAAAAGACTGTACAGCATTACAACCACAATGCCGACTGGAACACTGAAGGTGAATCCCACATTATTTGCGAGGTACACAAAGCATCTTGGCATGTAATACAGAAATGTGATAAGAAGCTGTGGCGTGCAGGTAGACAGCGCCTTGATGCGGCTATCAGAGCTGGACATTCGCATTACAGCAACAATGATGACAAAATAAGAAAATATGATAAAACTCAGAGGCACCAACAAACTGAACATGGCAAGACCAAAGGCCACTATCTGAACTTCTCGAACTTTCTCGCATCCAAGCTTTGTTATTGCTATATGATCACAATAGCACTGTACAATTATGTTTGAATTACAGAAAGGCAGTCTAAGAGCATCTAAAACTACACCAACCATCCATGATAGAGGCATAAACCATGATATTCCACACAGTACAGACACAGTGGTGTTAGTGAAAAGGACTGTGTAGCGCAGTGGAGAACAAATTGCAATAAAACGATCAAGTGCCATCACCATCAGGATAAAAGAATGGGTCGCCCCTATAAAATGAACAAAATACATTTGTGCAAAACATCCATAAAATGAGATAATGCTGTCGTCAAACCAATATTTTGATATAATCTTTGGCAGAGTAACAGTACCAAACATTAAGTCGGTTAATGCCAAGTGGCAAAAGATCAGATATGTGGGTTTGTGGAGAGACCTTTCACATTTCACAAACCCTAAAATGAAAATATTCCCAACAGCTATAGTCAAGAAAAGTATAAAAAGCAGGGCTGACACAGGTCGATAATACTCTGAAGAAAGTCCAGGAAATCCAAGGATGAAGAAATGTTTTATCCTCGTCACATTTGTGTAGGACATAATCACAAATATGCAAGAACAATCTGTGAAAAACACACAAAGATCGAAGTAATTGGATGAGACA
Organism: Terapon puta; assembly: GCA_028564955.1. Classification (NCBI taxonomy): domain Eukaryota; kingdom Metazoa; phylum Chordata; class Actinopteri; order Centrarchiformes; family Terapontidae; genus Terapon; species Terapon puta. Next base: position 6,519,607 of record JAOXYL010000059.1, read on the forward strand.
AGTTGAGAAAAAATCAAATAAAACAGAAACATGATCTGCCAACATCCTAACTGTGGGATTCCATATTTTCTGTGGAAGATCTTAAGTGTAAATCTTACCTTGCAAAACTTACAGCAGATCTGCTCCTGAGAGCAGACTAAGGTATCTCTCTGTCACCTAATATGGGCCTAGCATGTCATTTTACCCTATAGCTAATGTAAATAGGTAGATCTCAAGGGTCATATGGAAAAATAGTAATCAGTAAACACAGCTCCAGTTCTGTGACAGGCTTCACGCCAGTGTTTTCTTTCCAAGCAGTGTCTCCCAGGAACGATCCCCTGGAGTTAAATTGATCAGGCAATGCTATCCACTCGCACCACACGATCATGAGATAGCTTCCAGGCTGTAAAGTCGCCATAATAAAATGTTGAATTAGTTGAGTGTCACTGGGGCACATGACAAAGACAGGACCAATAACCAGTCTTGCTTAAGCTTCTAAACAGCTACTTACAGATGATAACTGCAAAATACGCCAATGGCTAATCATCTGTCTAACTTCACAGAATGAAATTTTCAACAACTTGCTGATATTGTTTGTCTTATTGTACAGCATTTAGCAAATGGAAACTTTGAAGCCCAATTAAGAAATCCAAGACTGCATTAATTTGGTGTTTTTCCATTACTTCAGTAGGTCTTGGTGAGGTTCACTCAGATATTTTGTCTACTAGATGTGAAACTGTTTCCACAGCATGACATTTGTTTGTAGTGTTTGCTGCGCTGGACAAAGTAAAGCCTGAACATTAAGTGAACCAAATGAGTGAAGTGAAATGCAAAAATGCTGCAATTTCAGCCCTGAATCACAGAGAACCTACTGTGGTACAGGTGTGAAAGTGTCCCCAAATTCAAGCTTGGAAATAAATTCAAATCCAAATTCAAATCCTCGTCTGAACATGCAAATTCATGCACGTTACTTAAATCAGCCATTAGTTGTGTGGCTAATGTCAGAAACAACAACAAAAAAAAAAAAAACTCAACACAACAAATTACCTGCTAGCATGACATTTAGCACCTGTTTTGCTGCTATGGAGAGTATTACTAGACCTGATGCTGCTGAATGTGGGACCATTACCACACACCTGGACACACATTCACCTACTCGTGGTGCAGCTAACAGATAGCACAATAAACTAATTGGTTTGCATTAGATTTATGGCCCTTGTTGCAAGAAGCAGACTGTTATGTGCATGAGTAAAAGTGCTTAACCACATAATGTGCATGTCTCTTGTGTTCTCAAAGAGTGAATCATTCATCTCCACCCTGTATTGACACCCCTCAAATATCATTTTATAACTTGAACTGTTGCACCAGGTGTGAAGAACAACTTTCTATACCTAAAAAAAAAAATCTAACCCCACATCTGTGAACAGTAAATCCACATCTGCTGCTAATCAGTCTGTTACTGATAGATAAAACTTTTTTTCCACAGAGTGGCGGAATGTAATGTGGTACTTTTGGTACTTTTTCTGCATAGGTCATGGTCAGGATATGACCTACTATTTAAAGTTATCCAATTCCAAACACACTGCTTTTGGAAGAAGAAGGCCGTAACTGTAGTGGCATGGTTGGTACATAAATACTCAAAAAAGACTGGAAAAAAGACCCTTATTGATGAATTAAAAACAAGACTTTAGCTGTGGTATCTGGGGTTCTAGTATAATGAAGAACACAAACAGATTTATTTCTTCCCATTAGGACATCACTTATATTGAATGTCATATAGTACAGTATTAACAATTAAGCACCATTTATATATCTCATTTCCATAATATATATTATCTGAATTAATTTAAATACATGTTTCGAGCAATTTTAGCAAAATTAAAATGAAACAAAATGCTATCATTAAAACAATCATTCTCTGTTGTACAGTAGTTTGTTGAAAATGAAGACAAACTTTTATCATTATTCCGTAATCAGATTGAAAGTTTTATTTCTACTCCAATCTTAGTTGTTTTCAGCTTCTTTATCAAAGTTTGCTTGATGTCCTGAGTCTTAAAACAATATATGATGGGGTTAAAGGCAGGAGGCAACAGACTGTACAACAATACCAGTAAAATGCGAATGTCCAGACTGAAAGAAAAGCCAACAGTGTTAGCGATATAAACAAAACATCTGGGAAGGTAAAACAGACATGTGATAAATATTTGTGGGGTACAAGTTGATAAGGTTTTTTTGCGTCCTGCTGCATTGGACATTTTCATAATAACGACAATAATGGATATGTAGGAAAACAATATAAATGCAAGAGGAAGCAAAAGGCAAAACATGGCCATACAGAGAGTAGTGACCTGCACAATTTTAACATCCTCGCCACATGCCTGACTTGTTATAGAAATATGGTCACAGTAGCACTGAGCAATGACATTTGATTTACAAAAAGGTAAAGTGAGGGCATGAAGAACAATGGTCACCAGCAAAGATACAGGTATGAACCAGGCAAACCCACAGAGCGCAGATATGATGTTGTTTGTGATGAGGACAGGATAACGCAGAGGAATACATATGGCAATAAATCGATCAAGAGCCATTACCAGCAAGATGAACGAAGTCACTGATCCCAGATAATGAACAAAGAACATCTGAATAAAGCAGCCATAAAATGAAATTACGCCATCACCAAACCAGTATTTTGATATGATCTTTGGGAGAGTCACAGTGCCAAATGTTAAGTCGTTCAGTGCCAGGTGACAAAAGACCAGATATGTTGGTTTCTGAAGTGACTTCTGACAGAGGACGAATATCAAAATAAATATATTTCCAACAGCAATAGCGAGATAGATGAAAAAGAACACAGCTGACACAGGTCCATAATACCGTGGTGAGAGTCCAGGGAATCCGAGGATGAAGAAACTTCTCATTCTTGTGACATTTGTGTAGATCATTATTAGCCCTGAAAAATGTAAAAGTTAATATGTATTGAATGCAGCATATCAAAGGTAATATTTAATAAGACCTAACATTAACAATATGCCATAAAATCATTAGTTAACTGATAAAGTGACTCAACTATCTTTTTTCTTTGATTGCTCACTTATTTCTGTTTCATATGATTATAGATTAAATATCTGTGAGCTTTCTGGTCATGAATGTTGTTACTTTCCTCACACATATGGCACAAAAGGGTGTAAACTTTTCAACACGCTATTACTTGACAGTAATAATAAATAAAAGGGAAAAGAAGCAGTTGTATGATCTAGAGTCCAAGTAAGAGCCTTACCTTTCGGATGTAGGCCAACAACTAAAAGCTGAGTGTGGCACCTGCGTGAGAGCTAATATCTGCTCATAGTGGTGTCTGACCATGTGTACTCTCATGAGCTGTATTCTCAAATGAATCCTAAAAGTGCCCAAATAGCATCATGGTGTAGCCTTCCTTACAATTACCAGTCATTTCTTAGATTTTTTTTAAAAAGTCAAATTTTAAGTCACACCTAAACCCTGAAGCTACACTACCAGTCAAAAGTTTGGACACATCTTCTCATCTAATGGTTTTTCTTTATTTTTTTTTATCATTTTCTACATTGTAGATTAATACTGAAAACATCAAAACCATGAAAGAACACATATGGAATTATATAGTAAAGAAAAAAAAAGTTAATCAACCCAGAATATGTTTTATATTTTAGATTCTTCAAAGTAGCCACCTTTTGATTTTACAACAGCTTTGCACACTCGGTTTTCTCTCAGTCAGCTTCATGAGGGGTCACCTGGAGTGGTTATCAGTTAACAGGTGTGCCTTCCAAGGCATCATTTGTGGGATTTGTTCTTAATGTGTTTGAGACTGTCAAATCGAAAGGTGGCCACTTTGAAAAAATCTAAAATACAAAACAATTTCTGGTTTGTTTAACACTTTTTTCTTTACTGCATAATTCCATATGTGTTCTTTTATCATTTTGATGTCTTCAGTATTAATTTACATCAGGGGTGTCAAACTGATCCATGAAGGGGGCATGTGGCTGCAGGTTTTTGTTCCCACCAAGCAGGACCACACCTGATGTGACTTCAATCAACTGAACTCTGAAGAACTGTGTTGTGATTGAAGTCACATCAGGTGTGGTCGTGCTTGGTGGGAACAAAAACCTGCAGCCAAACAGCCCCTTCATGGATCAGTTTGACACAGGTGATCTACATGGTTAAAAATTATAAAGAAAATAAAGAAAAAAACACTCAATGAGAAAGTGTGCCCAAACTTTTGACTGGTAGTGTACATTCAGTCTTTTTGCTTAATCTTAAAGAAAAAAGTCCATGAAAACAGAAGTTTGCTGCATGATTGCGGTGAAACCTTAAAGTAATCTGCTGTAGTCACTTTCCATCAGGCTTTCCTCTTATTGCACAACAGTGATTTCAGAAAATTGCAATAAATCTGCTCCCACTGAACTCAGATATTACTGGGATTCTGGTTATTTGGCATGAACATACAGTACAAACAAATTCAGCCTAAACTTCAAATATTATCCCTAAATTTCATTGGTGTTATGTTGGCCTGAAATTAAAATGATTGTGCGTAGTTGTTTTTGTCCTGTACTTTACTATGTTTGTTTAAATGTTGAAGAGTTTTCTTTTTTTTCATTAAAGCCCACATGTGCCCCTGTAGACTGAGTACATGCGCATCAGGTATTGTTGTGACATTTGACAATTATGATTTGATGGACATCCAACACATCAGACACATAGTAGAGACAGAAGAAAAAATACTGATAACTCTGCAGTACAGGGATGTGCTGATGTGGGAAAAAATGTCAATAAATTGCTTTCAGTCACCAGTGAGTGGAGCTCCATTGCCATAAACTACAGATTTACTCAGTGACAATGCTGATCTGGTATATTTAGTTCAGTTTAAAGATTTTAGTGTGTAAACATTTGTTGTGATTTGGTGCTATATAAATCCAAATGACTTAACTTAATATAAAAGAATGGAAAATATTTATTTATTAAGTTTATATGACATTACTGACTTCATAGGAACCATCATTTGGTACACAGTTAAAAATATTAAATGACAGGGATCACCCTAATTGTTTCATAATTGCATTTTAATGAGCTCACAGAACAAGATACAAAAAAAAGAAAAAATGCTCAGACATGGTTTAGAATTATCTGGACATTAATTACTAAAGATGTGCTCTTTAAAAATGCAGTTCATGCACAGATTTTTAAACACACATAGAAACAAAGTGTTTTCCGTATTCAGTTAAATGAATTCATTTCATATATCAGTTTAAATGTAGTGAATCAACAATTTTGGAAAATGGGTAAAGACCTTAAACAACAGATTTTTTAATGAAGCCTTGACATCAGTTAGCCATTACTATGTGCTGTGTACTAAAGGTGCATAACAGAAAAAAAGTCTAAAACTGAGATTCAGAGGATTCATAGAAAAAAAGGCTGGGAAAGGCAACAATTGAGGTCTGTCTTCAATGTGACATTGTCTGGGACAGATAATTTCTGGTGGTGTCTTAATATATGCATTTTGCCATCATCTGTCATTAATTTAAAAGTTTGATCTCTATTCCAATTTTAGTTTTCTTCAGCCTCTTTATCAAAGTTTGCTTGATTTCCTGAGTCTTAAAACAATATATGATGGGGTTAAAGGCCGGAGGCAACAGACTGTACAACAATACCAGTAAAATGCGAATGTCCAGACTGAAAGAAAAGCCAACAGTGTTAGCGATATAAACAAAACATCTGGGAAGGTAAAAAAGACATGTGATAAATATTTGTGGGGTACAAGTTGATAAGGTTTTTTTTCGCCCTGCTCCATTGGACATTTTCATAATAACGACAATAATGGATATGTAAGAAAACAAGATCAATGCAAGGGGAAGCAAAAGACATAACATGGCCAAACACAGAGAAGTGACTGCAACAATTTTAACATCTTCGCCACATGCCTGACTTGTTATAGAAATATGGTCACAGTAGCACTGAGCAATAACATTTGATTTACAGAAGGGTAAAGTGAGGACATGAAGAACAACAGATACCATCAGAGGCAGAGGTATGAACCAGGCAAACCCACAGAGCACGGATATGATGTTGTTTGTGATGAGGACAGGATAACGCAGAGGAATACATATGGCGATAAATCGATCAAGAGCCATTACGAACAAGATGAACGAAGTCACTGATCCCAGATAATGAACAAAGAACATCTGTGTAAAGCAGCCATAAAATGAAATAACACCATCACCAAACCAGTATTTTGATATGATCCTTGGGAGAGTCACAGTGCCAAATGTTAAGTCGTTCAGTGCCAGGTGACAAAAGACCAGATATGTCGGTTTTTGAAGTGACTTCTCAGAGACGACAAATGCTAAAATGAAAATGTTTCCCACTGCAATAGCTAGATATATGAAAAAAAGCAGAGCTGACACAGGTCCATAATACTGTGGTGAGAGTCCAGGGAATCCAAGGATGGAGAAGCTGTTCATCCTCGTAAAATTGCCGATCATAATTTGAGTTTACAGTAAGAAACAATCAGAACCAAAATATCAAGTGAAGAAGAAGTATTAGCAGAGTATGGAGGTTTAAAATGCTAACTGCAGGAAATGCTACTGACAGACCAGGTAATGTAACCGAAACACATAAACCCTGCCATTCAAGATAATGTCCTATATTCAAATTATTTTACACCAGAAAGCACATCTTATAATTTGAATCTCTCACACTCATTTTGAGAATCTCTTGTCTCTTACTTCCCTGATTGGAGTCCATTGTCCATTACTATGCCTGGATACCTGGTATTATCAGCCTTTTATTAAGTTTGCCCTGGCATGTCCTCAAAGGATCACAATATGAATCACGTGGACTTTTTTTTCTGTTCCAACTTGGATTCTTCTTGAGGAACACAAACACAATATAAGCATATGAAACACATATATACATATATAGAATTTTTAAAAAAAATATACAATACGTATTCACTCAGTGTAAAGAGCTATTTTATAATTAAACAAATCAGTTTGTCCCATTTTCTATAGAATGTAAATTCTCTAAAATTAAAGTATACAGTGGTCCCTGACTATATCGCGGTTCACCTTTTGCGGCTTTGCTATTTCGCAGATTTTTTAGTGCATTTTTAAAAAAAAATTTTTTTACAGCGCATTGTGTTCTGCGTCCTGATCGGTTGCCAGTCAGTTTTCAGTCGATCTTCGATCGCTGGCTGAAAACAGGTTTTTGATCTTTGGTTTCACTCTATAATACTGGACTTATTTTATCTACGAAGGTTTGAACTTTGAGAGAGTTTAAACAAGAGAGAAAAGTGAGAAAATGTCAATGTCTGTCTGAGAAAAGTGTGTAGTGAGGGCTTTTACAGCCTTAAAACATCTATAATAATTGTAAAAAATAAAGCTGACTACTTTGCATATTTCTTTTTGGAATGTAACCCCCATGATAAACGAGGGTTCCCTGTACATTAGTTTCTCCATGAGAAAGATCTCTTGGACTATTCCTGTCCAGTCTGAATGTTACGATGCATCAGATCTGAGCCATTTTCTTGTTATCTCCTTCCTTGCTGCTGTTTGCAGGATCTTAGTCAAGTATTGGTCCCCTTTATGTACTGCTGTGGCAATATTTCCCAAGAACAGTATGCATTTGCATTTATCACAGTACTAACTCTTACCCAAAATGGCTGGATTCCTAACAACTCCAGAGGACGTAGGAGTGGTGCACATCCGTGCTACCACAGATCTTCTAGCAAGACTGTGGCCTCAGGAGTTTTTTACTTTCTATATAAGGGGTGATGAAGAACCAAATCACATTCTTCCAGTTAAATTCTCTCCACTTTAGAGAGTTTGTAGACATTTGGAGTCAATGGCAGGTGTGGTGCCAGTTCTCTTCTGTACTATTAAATTCATGTTCCCATTTTGCTGTTTTGATTTTTCGCACAGCGTGCTATTCAGTTTCTGAAAGCTCCTCATCCTGTTGTTTTTTACAGACATGCAAAGTGCAGTCAAGTCCCTGTTCATCCACTCTTTAAAAGTTGCGTTCTGCCTCCCCAGCACAAAGTCACTGCCTAAGCAGTGACTTCCCGACCCGAATGCACAGGGAAGCGACCCTCTTGTTAACCATGGTGGAATCCAACACATGGCAGCTGGAGAACCATAAGTAAGCCTACACGAGTCTACCGCCGCTCACCATGGGCAACTCCGTAGTAGTGGAGAGTCCAGCCCCACTCGAGGAACTGGACTCCAGAGCTCAAGCCGTGCACGGAGGTGAGTCCAACTATTCCTATCCAGTAACTCTCAACCTCCCACAAAAGCTCAATCTCTTTCCCCCCAGTGGAGTGACATTCTGTTACGGTTCGGGGATGACGAGGCAGAAGGACCCAAATGCAGGACACGCAGACAAAGGCAGAATTCTTGAAGAGCTTCTTTAATTAACAATTAAGAGTTGACCTTTGCAAGACATGAACTAGACTTGATGACATGAAGAGCTTGACAAGACTACATGAAAAGTCCATGACTGCTACCTAAGCCACACTATCTTGACCCCTCATGGACCTTTCTGTGGATGGTGAGCCGGTCCTGTGGGCAAAGACTTGGCTTGTCTGTTAGCCCCAGCTCCAGGCCTTGGTAAGGCCAATCCGGGCGATGTAGTGGTCCTTGATTGTTCACTATACATGATGGGTTGTGAGCCACTTTTAGTCTGTCCCATCACCTACACCGGTCTCTCTTTATGAATCACAACCAACTCTAAATGCAGCACACCTTTAGCAGGGGTCATGTCACGCCCTGAATTGTCTATAAATAGTCAATGAAACACCCCTAATTAATATTTATTCTAGCTGACTGCATGATGATGACCATGAGGACACATTTGGTTCAGATGGGACAGGGGTCGGCTCAGAGCGGCACGACCATCAGTGTCAGGGAAAAGTCACATTATGGAGCACAGCAGCCCTGTATGATAACAATACATTAAACTACACACTCAGATCTTATGCAGTAACAGATATCGCTGTTTGTATTTTTTCCTATGTTTTGTTTTTAGTGATGATTTTTTTTGTGTGTAAAAACTTTTTACAAGGCTTTAAGGCTTCTTTTAGTTTCCTAGACATAACAGGGGCAGTTTCACATCGTTCGTGTTTCATCCTTCTGCCCAGGGAGTCGAAGTTCCTTATTCTCTACATTATGTGCTTACGCATAGGTCAGAGTTTGAGTGGTGGACTACCTATTCTCTGCCAAGTTTGTTTTTTATAAATTACAAAAGTTGCATAGAAATTAGCGTATGCCTTATTTTGTACGTACATACAGCGTTTATACATGAGGCCACTGGACGCAATTTATGCTGGCCAGATCCAGAAGATGGCCCAACATATTGCCACTGAATCTACCCACCTGGGAAATGGATTGCTTGTACTGCTTCCATCTGGAAAGCTTTACAGAAACATAAAGACAACTACCAGACCATAAAACAACTCTTTGCTCAGAGCTGTATAATACAATGAGAACTTGAGACATGCACTTTAACTGGACTTGAACAACTATTTTGCTATATATATATATATATATAAATATATAATATATATATATATATATATATATATATAGATATATATAGATATTTATAGATATTTATACATTTGAAGCTGAAGGTCACCAATCTTAATCTTGTTATGTGAAAACACAATGACAATGAAATGATTATGGATCTAACTGTTTTTATGGGGAATAGACAGAGATCAGAACCAAGGTTACAGTGCCTCCAAATGGAAACTACAGTCCTATAAAACTTAGTGACTTTGTGGCATATGCTGTGTTTATCTCATTAATACCATGTTGATTTCATGTTTTCATGACAGTCCAGTCTCTTCTTAAAAGAAAATAATGTGATTAATTAAACATTCTCAGGAGATGCTTTAGAAACAGTACAAGAAAATAAAAAGGCTGAAAGTACTCTGATAGTAAAACATTTTCAGTTCACATGACAAATAGACCACTCTTCCAAGAATATCATAAATGTGTCCTTAATCTGTGGTGCTGGGTTAGAGTGCATTGGTTTATCACTTACTAACAACTGAAACTTATGTTTTTTGTCATACGGTGCCTCTGTTGAAGCGCCTCCACAAGCTTTCTCTCATGTCTGTAGCCCTCAAGCAGTATATAAGTGGATTAATCATTGGGGGGAGAAGGCTATAC
>JAOXYL010000059.1:6542957-6553313 GCA_028564955.1 Terapon puta
TTAATAAAGTTATTGATTGAATGATTGATAGTCAGAGTAAAAACAGTGGACCTGTGGATTTTTGTACTCAAGACTCTTAGGCACACAGTGCTTGCCACATATACAAATGTGGTTTGTGGTTGGTAAGGCTTTAGGCTTCAAGTATAACTACCTTAAAGGTTACAGTACACTTCTTCTTAGTGTGACAGTTTTAATATCTGCTTTACAATATCTATGAAACTCTTCTATTAATGTCCAAATAACATAATAAAGTCTTTGTGTCCCCTAGAGTTAAAGAAAAAAAAAGTTCAGCTGATGGTTTGTGTGAAATGTGAAGAAAACAACATAAGATTGTTTTGAGACCATAATTCATTAAGGTATACAGACCATACACAGAGAGACCTCCACTCACACATGCACACTTTAATTGCACACAGATCATTGAAACTCATTTGTGTTGTTGCTTTGAGTATTGAACTAAAGCAAACACATCACTCTGACAAAATGTTTTGATGGTAAACAGGTCCAAGGTAGTGATTGTGTAGATGACTTGCCCAATCCTCTCCAGCAGGTCATCATCAGGGCACTGGGGGTCTCTCTTTTTAGGATTTTGCTTATTTGTTCAATCTGGATTGAATCAATATCGAATGTGATTGGATGATGGGCTTGTCCAATGAAGTCACAGTTAAGGTGACACTTAATGGTCTATATCCTGAAATATATCTGGTGCACTTCATTGTTAGTTGTAGTGAAAGCTCAATCTTACAGCACCTGCTTCTGGTTTGTTATAATTTATAATGTTATAAAAGCTCTCTTGCTTTACAAGGAGCTCTTTTGTATCTACTTCGTTTTTATTATTGTGATATATTGTGAGACATGCCTTCATATAATGGTTCAATCACAGTAACAGAATTTATTATAGGAGGTTTTGATGAAACTAGAAGACCTATGGTAGTTGGTTTGGTCATATTGTTCACATATATTATAGTTGTTCTAGCCAATCTGCTGAACATTGTCTTCATTATTTATGACAGACGATTACACAAACCAATGTATCTTCTTATTTGTAACCTTGCTATAGTGGACATACTTTATACCTCCAGTTCTAGTCCCACAATGATTGGGGTTTTAGTTGCTGGTGTTAACAGAACATCCTATGTGTCATGTGTAATTCAAATGTTTATTTTCCATATGAGTGAGGTGACGGAGATGTTTGCCTTAGCAGTTATGGCATTTGATCGAGTAGTTGCTATTAGCTATCCTCTTCAGTACCATAATTATCTAACTAATGTGCGCACTGTCGCCCTTACATGTATCCTGTGGATTTTTACCTGTGGTTTGTTGACAACCATGCCTGCAATTGTTCTTGGTCTCCCTCACTGTCACTCAAGACTGAAGTACACTTTCTGTGACTTCCCTGGCATATTGAGAACTACTTGTGTTGATCTAACTTACTATTTCAATATGTCGAGCAGCATATTATTTTTTCTTTTATTTTCCACTCTCAGTTTTATTTGTGTGTCATACATTTACATCTTAGTTTTTGTGAAATTATCCTCAAATAGTGAGAAAAGAAAAATGGGTGGCACTTGTTTGAGTCATTTGATTGTGGTTACAAGTTATTACTCTCCAATATTTATTAGCTCAATCCTGACCAGATTAGGTGTGATATTAACTCTTGAGGAGCGTCATGGCTTAACAATTGGGAGCGTTCTTGGGCCATCTCTTGTTAATCCTTTTGTGTACTGTTTTAGGACAAAAGAAATTAGATATAGGATCTTTAGGATATTTAAAAAAGGGATACTTGTCCATCGATAGTTATCAAAGTTTGTCAAAATACAAAAATCCTGTTATGGTCTGAGTATTATCTTAAGTGGTGGAATATATATCAATGAATTTTGTAAACCCTTTTTTCATTTAGATATTTTTATGTAAATATATTTTTGCCATTGTAAAACTCACAAATTATATATAAATATGTATTGAAACAGAAAGACAGATACAGATGTTATATTTACAGCAGATTGATGTGTCAGTTAGGTGTCAGTTAAGTTTTGAGCCACAGCTATTTATTTTTATATTAATATATTTGCAGGAAAATTATTTAAAAACTATTTAGATAACTTGTAAACAAAATGCCAGACTTTTCTAAGAATTTGATTATTTTCTGTGCCATAAATCACACTAAATTGAATATTTTGGGAGTTGTTATTATCACTCAGATAAAACATCAGTAACAATTTGACTGCACTGGACATGATTATTTTCACTATTTTTTCTATGTTTTATAAAAGGAAAAAAAACAATTCTGTGAGAAAATATTACCTACAAAATGTGTTAGTATATGTCACATGTATATGTGTATAGCCCCAACACCACCTTCTGTGACTGGATCCTGAACTTCCTGACGGGCAGACCCCAGGCTCTGTGGATGGCCATTCTCTCAGTTCACAGATACACCACTTCATAATAATACAATAACACCATCATTTTCTATTTTGACATTTTGTATTGTTTGTTTAGGGGACATTAGATTTACGAATTTCATTGACAATGGTTACTTATTGTAAATTGTGCACAATGAAGTCTTAAATCTTGAATTTCATATGTATGAACATGTATAAATATTAAGAATAATATAATATAGATATAAAATTATCCAACCTTATTAGTTTTGTACTGAAGAGAATAAGCTTCAGTGAATTGAGCTGTATAATCACATACAACAAGAATAATGATATCCTACTGTCCTCTTTTCCAGGGGCCCCACAATGTCCATTGCAACCTGTTTAAACAGATTGGTGATTACCAGCATGGCTTGAAATTATGCTAGGCCTGATTCACAGATGGCAATGTTTTTTGACACTCTGGGCATGTTTTGCAATATGTTTGCACATAAGTGTACATTCAATTGACATATATGCTATTTATAGATAGCATATATTTATATTTTTTACGATTTTGCTTATTGGTTTGATCTGGATTAAACTAATATCCAGTGTGATTGGATGAAGGGTTTGTCCAATGAAGTCACAGTTAAGGTGACACTTAATGGTCCATATCCTGAAATATATCCGGTGCATTTCATTGTTAGTTGTAGTGAAAGCTCAATTTTACAACACCTGCTTCTGGTTTGTTATAATTTACAATGTTGTAAGTGCTCTTTAGCTTTACAAGGAGCTCTTTTGCATCAACTTTGTTTTCATCATTGTAATATATTGTGAAACATGCCTTCATATAATGGTTCAATCACAGTAACAGAATTTATTATAGGAGGTTTTGATGAAACTAGAAGACCTATAGTAGTTGGTTTGGTCATATTGTTCACATATATTATGGTTGTTCTAGCGAATCTGGTGAACATTGTCTTCATTATTTATGACAGACGATTACACAAACCAATGTATCTTCTTATTTGCAACCTTGCTGTTGTGGACATACTTTATACCTCCAGTTCCAGTCCCACAATGATTGGAGTTTTACTTCATAGTGTTAACACAATATCTTATGGGTCGTGTGTGTGTCAAATGTTTGTTTTCTCTTTGGGAGCAGTGATGGAGATGTTTGCCTTAGCAGTTATGGCATTTGATCGATTGGTTGCTGTTAGCTATCCTCTTCAGTACCATAATTATCTAACCAATGTGCGCACTGTCGCCCTTACATGCATCCTGTGGATTGTTGCCTGTGGTTTGGTGATACCCATGCCCGCAATTGTGCTTCGTCTCCCTCACTGTCACTCTAGACTGAAGTACACTTTCTGTGACTATCCTGGCATATTGAGAACTACTTGTGTTGATCTCACTTACTATTTCAATAGGTCAAGCATCACGTTATTCTTTATTTTATTTTGCACTCTCAGTTTTATTTGTGTGTCATACATTTACATCTTAGTTGTCGTGAAATTATCCTCAAATTATGAGAAAAGAAAAATGGGTGGCACTTGCTTGAGTCATTTGATTGTGGTTACAAGTTATTACTCTCCAATATTTATCAGCTTTATCCTGACCAGATTAGGTGTGATATTAACTCTTGAGGAGCGTCATGGCTTAATAATTGGGGGCATCCTTGGGCCATCTCTTGTTAATCCTTTTGTGTACTGTTTTAGGACAAAAGAAATTAGATATAGGATCTTTAGGATATTTAAAAAAGGTGAGACTTTCTCATAGATAGCAGAAGTCCTACCCTGTTATGGTCTGAGAATCATGTTAAAGTGGTTGAATATATGCATCCATGCATTTTGTAAACTCTTTTTCATTTAAATATTTTTATGTCAAATATATTTTTGCCATTGTAAAGCTCACAAAATGATGTACACAATTATATATACGATATGTATTGAAACATAAACACAGATATATTTATAGCAGATGGATGTGTCAGTTAAGCCTCAGTTAGGTTTTGAGCCACAGCTATTGATTTATATATCAATATATTGGCAGGAAAATTACTTTTAACTTTTTTTTTTTTATAAGTTTCATAAATTGTATAACAAAATGCCAGACCTTTCTAAGAATTGGATTATTTTCTTTGTCATACATCACACTAAATTGAATATTTTGGGAGTTGTTATTATAACTCACATAAAACACCAACAACAAGTAGACATGATTATTTTCACTATTTTTTCTATATGTTATAAAAAGAAAAAAAACAATTATGAAAAAAAAATGGTTGGCCTACCAAATGTGTTAGTAAATGTCTGAGGTATAGTTGTGTTACAATAGTTGTGGTTGAAGGTGCAGGGGAAAAAAGGATTACTTTAAATTTTTGCATATTTAGTTTCTAATTATCAGCCATCATGAAACACAACTAAGGGCATAAACAAGCTATAAGTTGTATGATGAGACCTATGGCAAATATCAGCTTTGTCTCACAAGGCTCTATAATAAATTTCTATTACTATTGTCAGAACAGTTAGAACATTTCAGCATTCAGTACGATTGTGCCCTCCAAGCTCAGCACTAAGCTTAGATACTTCAGCCCCAACACCACCTTCTGTGACTGGATCCTGAACTTCCTGACGGGCTGACCCCAGGCTCTGTCGATTGCAGCATCACTTCATAATGATACAATAACACCATCATTTTCTATTTTTCTATTTTGTATTGTTTGTTTAGGGAACATGAGATTTAAGAATTTCATTGACAATGGTTACTTATTGTAAATTGTTGTGCAATGACAATAAAGTCTTAAATCTTGAATTTCATATGTATGAATATTAAGAATAATGTAGTATAGGCATAAAATTATCCAACTTTATTAATCCCAAGTAATACAGAAATGTCCTGATAGCTGTCAGTCAGGATGTAAGGATGGTTCCTTGCTTGGTCACTAATTCGTTTTAGGAGTGGTTTTGGACTGGAGAGGATAAGCTTCAGGGAATTGAGATGCATAATCACAACAAGAATACTGTACTGATATCCTACTTATTCTCTTTTCCAGGGGCCCCACAATGTCAATTGTAATCTCATTAAACAGATTGGTGATAACCAGCATGGCTTGAAGAGGTGCTACGCCTGATTTAAGGATGGAGATATTTTTTGACACTCGGGCATGTTTTGCAATATGTTTGCACATAAGTGTACATGGAAGGCCAAAAATCTATACATGCTTCCCCTCGGGGACATCATCAGGAGTCACGGCATCAGCTTTCATAGTTATGCTGATGATACACAACTGTACAACACCGGGTCTCCTGATGACACCGGGCCAATTTATGCCCTTTTTAACTGTATTTTATATGTTAAGTCATGGAAGGCAGCAAATTTCCCACAGCTCATCCAGGACAAAACAAAGGATTTAGTCATTGGTCCTGAAGGCCAGAAAGATAAACTTTTACCAAAGTTACAGGTTTTTAAACCATCACAATCCGTAACAAATCTGGGTGTGATTTTTTTACTCCGAGCTTAGTTTTATTCCACACATCAAAAACATAACAAAGATCAGTTTTTATCATCTAAAGAATATAGCCAGAGTCCGCCTGTTTCTCTCTCAGGCCAGCACTAACATACTGATGCATACTTTTATCTCTTGTCGCTTAGATTACTCTAATGCTCAGCTCGCTGGTCTTCCCAAAAAGAGCATTTCTAATTTACAATTACTACAAAACTCAGCTGCACGAGTGCTGATGAGGACTATAGGGCAGGAGCACATTACTCCGGTTTTAAAATCACTGCATTCGCTCCCTGTGCATTTCAGGTTTGATTTTAAGGTTCTTTTACTAGTTTTTAAGTGCCTTAATGGTCCTGGCCCTTCTTATTTGTCTGACCTGCTTTTACTTTACCAGCCCTCATGGACCCTGCGCTCCTCTGGCACTGTGCTTTTAACCATACTACTGGTTTGTTCATAAGCACATGGAAAGGAGGCCTTCAGTTATTATGGCCTCCATCTATGGAAGGGCCTCCATCTATGGAACCTCAGAGGCACAAAGAGTATTGAGGTTTATAAAAAGAGGCTCAAGACCCATGTTTTCCATCTTTTTTTTAATTCCATTGTTTTACTCCACTCTATTCTATTCTATTTATTTATTTCTATTTATTATCATTAACTCCAGTGTTTCCTCATGGGGTCCTGCCATACTGGGGGCTGTCTCTGGTCCACCACTGGAGGTGCTGCCCCGTGGGCTATACCGACCTGGGTGGCTAGGTTGACCTGCACCTTGGTGCAGGGCGTACTGTTTGCTTAGGGTTGGGGTGGCCTCTATGGCACTTCCAGGGGCCCTGGGCCACTGCCTCTCTCAGTGTGGTTGGCCCCCAAAGTTAGCATTTTCCTCACTTCAGGTCGCGGTGCCTTGCCATGTGTCTTGGTGACAGCTAATGTACATGTATATGGGTCTGTGTGTGTGTGTGTGTGTGCATGTGTGTGGTAATGTCCATATGAGTGTGTACAGTGTCTTGCAAAAATATTCGCCCCCCTTGGCATTATACATATTTTGTTACATTACAATCTGTAAATGAAATGTTTTGTCATCTGAATTTTATATGCTTAATCTTCACCAAATAGTTTAAGTTGGTGAAATGAAATTATAAAAAAAAAAGTATTCTATCTGTTTTCTTCAATGAAAAACTGAAAATTGGTGTGTGCCTAAGTATTCACCCCATTTGTTTTGAAGCCCCTTCAAAGTTCTGGTCCAACTATTTACCTTCAGAGGTCACATAATTAGTGAAATCAAGTCCACCTGTGTGCAATCTAAGTCTCACATGATCTGTCAGTGTATATATGCACCTTTTCTTGAAAGGACCAAGATGCTAGAACACCACTAAGCAAGATGCAACACTAAAAAAAACAGAAAAAAAAGCATAAAGACCAAAGAGCTCTCAGGAAAAACTCAAGGATAAAGTTGTCAGTTGTCAGGATGGGGTTACAAAAAATATTCAAATCTTTGGATAGAACATGGGACCACAACAAATCTGGGCCGGTCACCAAAGCTTACAGACCAGGCAAGGAGGGCATTAATCAGAGAGGCAACATAGGGACCAAAGCTAACCCTAAAGGAGCTGCAGAGGTCCACAGCAGATGCTGGAGTATCTGTCCAAAGCACCACAATAAGCCATAAACTCCACAGAGCTGGGCTTTATGGAAGAGCAGTGAGAAAAAAGCCATCATTAAAAGAGAAAAATAAGAAAGCATGTTTTGAGTTTGCCAAAAAGCATGTGGGAGACTCCCCAAATGTATGGAGGAAGGTGCTCTGGTCAGATGAGACTGAAACTGAACGTTTTGGTCACCAAGGGAAACGCTAATGTATGTCTGGTGAAAAGCCAACACACCTTGTCACCCCAAGAACACCATCCCCACAGTGAAACATGCTGGTGGCAGCTTCATGCTGTTGGGATGTTTTGCAGCAGCAGGGACTGAAAGACTGGTCAGAATTGAAGGAAAGATACAGGGACATTCTTGAGCAAAACCTGTTTCAGTCTGCCAGTGATTTGAGACTGGGACGGAGGTTCACCTTCCAACACGACAATGATCCTATACCAAACTCGAGTGGTTTGTGGGGAAACATTTGAAGTTGTTGGAATGGCCTAGTCAAAGCCCAGACCTTAATCCAATAGAGAATCTGTGGTCAGACTTGAAGATTGTGGTTCACAAGCGGAACCCATCTAACTTAAAGGAACTGGAGCAGTTTTTCCTTGAGGAATGGGCAAACATCTCTGTGTCTAGATGTGGCAAGCTCATAGAGACTTATCCAAAGCAGTTTTCTGTTATTGTTTGCTTCTCAATAGAAAATCATATCTTCAAAGTTGTAAGCATGTTCAGAAAATGCAATGATGCAAACCCTCAAACAATTCACTTTAATTCCAGATTGTGAGGCAACAGAAAACAAAAAATGCAGACTTTGGCAAAATTTTGGCCGTCTTATTGATGACATTTTGAGATATCAATTGACATATATGCCATTTATAGATATATACACCAAATATGGAAATTGGTTATTGGTTCAATCTGGATGAACCAATAAAAACTAATATCCAATGTGATTGGGTGATGGGTTTGTCCAATGACACAGTTGTCACAGTTAAGGTGACACTTAATGGCCTATATCCTGAAATATCTCTGGTGCACTTCATTGTTAGTTGTAGTGAAAGCAACACCTGCTTCTGGTCTGTTATAATTTACCATGTTGTAAGTACTATTTAGCTTTACAAGGAGCTCTTTTGCATCAACTTTGTTTTCATCATTGTAATATATTGTGAAACATGACTTCATATAATGGTTCAATCACAGTAACAGAATTTATTATAGGAGGTTTTGATGAAACTAGAAGACCTATGGTAGTTGGTTTGGTCATATTGTTCACATATATTATGGTTGTTTTCGCCAGTGTGGTCAACATTGTCTTCATTATTTATGACAGACGATTACACAAACCAATGTATCTTCTTATTTGCAACCTTGCTGTTGTTGATATACTTTACACGTCCAGTTCTAGTCCCACAATGGTCGGGATTCTAGTTAATAATGTTAACACCATATCATATGGGTCTTGTGTGTGTCAAATGTTTGTTTTTTCTTTGGGAGCAGTGATGGAGATGTTTGCCTTAGCAGTTATGGCATTTGATCGGGTGGTTGCTATTAGCTATCCTCTTCAGTATCATAATTATCTAACCAATGTGCGCACTATCGCCCTTACATGCATCCTGTGGATTGTTGCCTGTAGTTTGGTGATACCCATGCCCGCAATTGTGCTTCGTCTCCCTCACTGTCACTCTAGACTAAAGTACACTTTCTGTGACTTTCCTGGCATATTGAGAACTACTTGTGTTGATCTCACTTACTATTTCAGTATGTCGAGCAGCATATTATTTTTTATTCTATTTTCCACGCTCAGTTTTATTTGTTTGTCATACATTTACATCTTAGTTTTTGTGAAATTATCCTCAAATAATGAGAAAAGAAAAATGGGTGGCACTTGTTTGAGTCATTTGATTGTGGTTGCATGTTATTACTCTCCAATATTTATCAGCTTTATCTTGACCAGATTAGGTGTGATGTTAACTCTTGAGGAGCGTCATGGCTTAACAATTGGGAGCGTTCTTGGGCCATCTCTTGTTAATCCTTTTGTGTACTGCCTTAGGACAAAAGAAATTAGATATAGGATCTTTAGGATATTTAAAAAAGGTGAGACCTTTTCATAGATATTAGAAGTTCATAGAAATTACATCCTTTTATGGTCTGAGTATTATTTATTAGCAGTTACTATTATTAAGTGGTAAAACATGCATCCATGCATTTGTAAACAATTTTTCGTCTAAATATTTTTATGTCAAATATATGTTTACCATTGTAAAGCTCACAAAATGATGTACAAAATTCTATATAAATATGTATTGAAACAGAAAGACAGATACAGATATTATATTTGTAGCAGATGGATGTGTCAGTTAAGTCTCAGTTAAGTTTTGAGCCACAGCTATTGATTTATATATAAGTAGATTGGTAGGAAAAATATTAAAAATATTTTAATAAGTTTCTAAATTGTATAACAAAATGCCAGACTTTTCTAAGAATTTGATTTTCTTTGCCATACATCACACTAAATTGAATATTTTGGCTGTTGTTATTATCACTCACATAAAACATCCGTTTTCTGAACTGGACATGGACTTTTTTCTATATGTTATAAAAAGGAAAAACAATTATTAAAAAGAAAAAGAAAAAATTCTGTAATTCTGTGAAAAAGTATTTGCTGACCTACAAAATGTGTTCTTACATGTCACATATAATATATGTATGTATATGTATGTATATATATATTTAGACACTGATTTGTTATAGGTTTTTGTTTCAAAACTTTGATATATACATATATATATATATATATATATATATATATATATATATATATATATATATATATATATGTGTGTGTGTGTGTGT
>JAOXYL010000059.1:6596736-6624000 GCA_028564955.1 Terapon puta
AAAAAAAGAATGAAACTACTCTCATGTCTGTCTAGTAACAGAGTCACACTCCCAGCACCTTTAAAGCTCACAAATTAATACATTATATTTGTTTTATTTTGAGTACTAAACAGTTGACATCTTAAGGCGAGGTCGAGCTCTTTCCTGGCTGGGAGGAGTGACTTCCTGGAGTCTAGAGTCTATATTGGTGATTCTGGCAATTTCATGGTGACGATAATACTTCAGGGTGGGAAAAGGGACATTTTTACAAACTGTGGTTCTAAGCAATAAAAGCAGGTTAATATATGTTCAAAAATGTCAAAGCATTGGTTTAACATCTCTCAACAATTATGTATAACTTAATCATCATGACAGTCAATCGATTAGCTCTGACTCATCACATGTGGCTAAAATTGTGGTTTAAAAGGTTTCAGTAGCGTTAATCACTCAAGATAGTTGTCCCAAATAAATATTTTGTCTAAAACTAAAAAGACAGTGTGTGTTGGGTGTTGGAATCACATTACTAATGATGATGATGATGTAATCATTTGTCACACTCATACTGCAGGTTTTCTCGGCCCTGTTGATTTTTATGAATATCACAGTCTAAGTTTTAGTTATTGGCGATCAACACACTTATGTCATTGTGCACAATAACTATTAACACGAGTGAGGAAGAAGTTCTGTGCTGCTCCAGACCATTAAAGAGTTAGTGGAAAACTTTCAGTAATTTTTCGTGTTATGTATGGTTGAGATATTTATAGTGTTTTATGCCCCTTTCACAGCGAGTGGAGCGAATGTGCACATTGGCAAGGAGAACAGCATTTTCTTGTTTTATGGGGGGGGTCATAAAGATCACAGTAGTGAAACAGTTCACAGTGCTCACCATAAATCAGAATACCTGCAAATTTCCAACACCAAATGTGGTCTTTGAGCTTCAGCTATTCATAAATTTTATTCAATCAGCTCCCATTCAGATGTACTACATTGTTTATATCAGGGCATTTTCTATGATCTGATTATATTTAATTCTTGAATTAGCTGCAAGTAATGATATATTTAAAACATACATCACAAAATGGTCAAACTTAAGCTAAGTAAGTTCTGTATGCTCACTCAGCAGTGGAAACGCAGTTTACTATTTGAGGCTTTTAAAGGTTTGCAAGTTAACATTTTCTGTTTAACCACTACAAACAAACATCCTTGTCATCCTGCAGTTCCTGAGAGAGGATCTAAACTACCATGACCCCAAGGCCAAGCATAACAGCTTCCACGGGGATGACCAGTTCATCAGTGTGGAGGACTTGTGGAACGCGTGGAAAGGCTCTGAAGGTACTCGCTTTGAGGCATCTTTTCCCATGAAAGGCATCAGTGACAACACAAATAGGCCCCTCTTTCAGGTCTTTTTTTTTTTGTCCTTATGTGTCTGAGCTGTCGACCACGAATCTTGGTTTGCACACTACGTTCTGCACTGTTTCTGTCTGATAGTGGACTGCTATTAAAAAAAAAACACTCCTTATGACTTTGACCACATGCCATTTGTAACATCTAGTAAATTAGAGTTTCTGTATGTCCCAGTGACTGAAACAAACACACACATACCACACACGTTACCCCTTGACCTTCTCACTTGCACAACAAAGGAGCCAGGCAGTTGATCAGATAGCTTGTCAAGCAACGTGCAGTCTAATTATCAAGTTTAGCCCGTAGCAGAGTGGACATCATTGAGTCTGTCAGCACAGAATTCACGTCCACACTCTCACCTCCTGCTGCCTGCCTGCCTGCCTGTTTGGCTGGCCTCTATCGTGTACTCTTTGAGAGCACTTTTCCTTTGCTGTACCGTATCTGGCACCTTCTTTTCACACCCTTTCCTCTTGCTCCCTACTTTTTTTTTTTTGCTCATAGCACTGACTTATCCTAGATTGCAGTCGCTGTCTTGAGGGTTAGAGTCAGGAAACTGGGCTTTTGTTGAAGAGATCAACACATGACCACAGACAGCCCACACTGTGGACGGTCTGCCAGCAATTTTGGGGTGGGGGATTTTCCTTCCCACATTATTAGTGTGGACAAACTAGTGTGTGTTATTCCATAGGATACCTCATATATCATTCAGGGTACGGATGCATGCGGTCATGTAATATGCCTCGTGTCAAGCTGTATATACATCAGAGTTAAACTGTGTAATGATAGAGGCCCAGTGTTGTTGGCTCAAAATCAAACTATGAGTGCTGAATCAGCATTGATTTAATTTTTTTTTTCTTGACGCAATTGTAAATGAGGATCCCGCTAAAGTTTTTTTTTTTTAGGGGTAAAACAAAGGCTGCATAATTCTGTGTGTATTAAGATAGAAAGTACGGGTAGAAAATGGACAATACATCACAGACAGTAGATGGACAAGCTAACACAACCTTTACTTCTTTAAGTCTAAGTCGCATAGACATCAGCAGCTGCAGTATCTGTCCCGGTGGAGCTCTGCTAGGCCTCTACTGCAGGCATCTTCAATTCTTAATGGTTTTGGCTTCAGTCTGGTTGTTTTTTTTAAGCAAGTGAAACACACAATCAATTGGACTGACATCGCTGACTCACCGCTTGGCCCCAAGAAAGACTTCTTAATTGCTTTTTCTCATTGTTAGGGATCACTGCATTGAAAACAAAAAAAAAAAAGCTACAGGTCGACAAGTGCGATGTCCATGTAATAGAGATGGTAAACAACCTCAAACACAGCTGAGATTAAAGTGAGCTGCTTAACTACACAGTATTTGTTTCACATTTCATTTGATGGAAGAGAGGAAAGCTTGGAAATACTTATTACTAATACTTTCTGACTCCATGGCATGCAAAGGAGACATATTTTAACCTTATTAGTACTGAATTCTGCAGGTACTAGATAAATGATCAATGAGGACTCTAACTATCGTGTCTTTTCTCCCCCCCGCCATAGTGTATAATTGGACAGTGGATGAGGTGGTGGAATGGCTCATCACTTACGTGGAACTGCCGCAATATGTGGATGCATTTCGGAAGATGAATTTTAATGGAAGTGCCATGTCCAGGTAAGGCATATATTGAGTTATATTAATTGTAAACTGTACTTCATCTGTGTCCTCTTCAGTTCACCCAACAAGTTATTACAGTCCCTATTCTGATCACTTAGTGGAGATTTTATTACGTTTATTTTAATTTCCAGCTGTTTTATTACACCTCAATGAAAGAGATCCGTTCTGTGTGTTTGTCAAAATAGCACAGTTAACGTATCTAATAACCATTAGAGTGTTTAAACTCTTATTGGTTGGATTTAGAAGATTTGTTTTGGGGCCACATTACACTTGGCTCAAAACGGATTACACCCTTTGCTTCACCTTCCTCGTTCTTGCAGAATAACTGTGTGTCTGCTCTCTCTCAGGCTCGCCATAAAGAACACCACTCTGACACTCTCTATTCTCAAGATTTTGGACCGCAGCCACGTGCAGAAGTTGCAGTTGAAATCTTTGGACACTGTGCTGTTTGGGGCGCCCCTGAGTATGTGATATTCATTTTTAAAAACATGTTTACAGCTCTGATTCGTACTCCCATTCATACAATATAAATGATTGTAGACTTACTTGAGATGAAAAGAGATTTCAGTCCTATTTTTTTATCTCTTTTGTAAGCAAGATGTCTGACACTCAACAGAGTTCAGCAAAATTTGGTAGAAAGTTGGTGGTGGATGGTTTATTTTAGTTTTTTATAGGATTATTTTGCCATGTGCATGAAACACTCCTGTAATTACTGTTCTCTTGGAGATACTTATCTAGATTTATTTAAAAAAATCTAAACAAATTAGGAGGATTCTGCATCCATGACAGAAATACAAGCATCCATCGTTTTAATTGTTACAAGGAACTGTTGCTTATTGAGTTGGAGTTGGACGTTTATACCTCACTCCAATCTTTTCACTTAACCGGTTGCATAAAACTGGTTATTGGAGTCTTCCTGATGAGTGAGTCAACATGTCACGAAACTGCCTCAAAGCACAAAAAAAGGATTACTTCTGAATAAATTCTCTTGAAGAATATAACTGTGACACATCAGTGGAAAGTTTTGAGTTTGCATTAACAACCCACCACCATAACCAACATCCTGACCGCTGTTTTCTGCTACTTTCATTTTTCATCAGCACTTTGTCCCAGTCATCTTTTTGGTCAGGTTTTGTTTGCTTTATTTATTTATTCAAGTCACTTACTCATCTGCTTCTGATTAACTCATTTACTCACTTCAGTCGTCCCGTTGTTGGTATGTAGGTGAAAGAGGTAGGTTTCCCACCTGTGTCAGCGTCAGGGCTTTTGTTGAAGTGAGCTGACCACACTGCTCTGTATTCCAGACACACCCCTCTGCGTACTGAGACAAATAAACACACCACTCATTCTCTCAGTCTCTAGTATCTCTGCTCTGGTTCTGTGGCTACAGATTGCAATACTTCAGGTTTTTCTCTGTTTTTCCCTCCCTCGTAACATAACAATGGAAGGGGTGTGTTACAGATGTCATTCCTCTTGGCAGTGTTTTATGTGTTCTTATGTAATCTGTGTTGATATTGGGAAAACATGTTCCCAGACTGATATGAAAATGATTTTTTTTCCTTGGAAGGGAAAACATTGTCTCTTGTTAAGAGGTCAATTAATGTGACGGGTTAAAAGTGACTTTTTGCACTGCACTGAACTTAGAAAGTCAGGGAAATTTAGGACCTTGGTGTTGTGAACAGTATGAATCTATAGAGATAAAATGAAATATTAATGATGCGCAGAGACTTCGCCAGCCTTGAAGTTTGATCCTTTTTCACTTAGGGGGATAAAAAGTGTAGTGGATGGGTTAATTTTCAGAAGAGGAGTGCTGATGAGAGTCGATCGTTAGTGAAGCAAAAAAAAAACCCTTCATAGAAAGCAAGCATTTGCATCAGTAAGAAGGTGTGTAGTGGTCTGTGTCTGGCATGTGTCATTGTGGACGTGCTCTGCTAGAGTCACACCCAAAGGAAGACATTACTGAGCACTGTCTGGCTTTGACAGCCTCTCAAAGGGGGTCCCACTATTATCAGACTGACTCACTGTATATAGCAGCAGCATTTTAAGACACATCTCACAATGGGAGGATCCTCATCCATCGGACAGTT
This sequence comes from Terapon puta, assembly GCA_028564955.1. Classification (NCBI taxonomy): domain Eukaryota; kingdom Metazoa; phylum Chordata; class Actinopteri; order Centrarchiformes; family Terapontidae; genus Terapon; species Terapon puta. The sequence continues at coordinate 6,601,859 of JAOXYL010000059.1, forward strand.
GTGTAATAATTAACCCAAGCACATTTGGAGCCATTCATTTCCAGCTTTGTGGTTAATTAAATGTCATTTTATTCTCCCTTGGTGGCCTTAGTGAAAGGCAGTGAGTGTGGTGTTTACTGTGTGCAAAAGCTGTTTATTAATAGGGTGATGACACAAGGCAAACTGTGTTTTTCTGTTTACGACAGATATTGTTTTAAGAGCAAAAAAAACAGGAAAGGAGGAATCAGCAGAAGGGAGTATAGCATTAGGAAGTGGTGTTATATTATCTGAGAGATAATGCACAGTGCTTCCTTTTTAAGCATCTGTGTGCAGTCATAGTGCACACCCATGGCACGTTGAGCACACATTCATACAGTTGAATATCGTGGCCTCACTTTAGGAAGTTGTTTTTCTTGGTGATTAAGATCTAAAGATCTGTAAATACCCTCCTTAAGCCTAGTTTCTGTATTTATTCAGTAGAATTAAGCAGAGACAGTGGCAGTGGTGGATTACAGCCGTCCTGTAGATTTTCTGCCTCTAAGTTCTGCTGCACACAATAGCAGACACAGCTGGAGTTTCTTGACTCTGATGAACCTGTGTTTGTTCTGGATTTTATAAGCAAGTCTACAGGAATATACACAACCCCTCTGAAAGAAAATTTAGCGCAAGCAAGGGACTTAGTGTTGTGCCTTTTTACCATACAGAGATGTGAAGTGAAGAGACGTGTGCTGTGGTAGGAAATTCAGATGGTGATTCATGGTTTGATTTGGCCCTATGACAGCGGGAGCCAGTGGCACAGGAACGTGTTGAACAATGTTTTAGGTGTCCTCCTTGTCTGAATGAAGAAGAAACAATCATGCTCTGTCTTTTTCTCCTAATTTTACTTCCTTTTTGTCTCACTCCAGGAAGTAGAAGTCATGTTTTTGACATCTCTTTCCCGCACACCCTTTTGCAGGTTTTGCAAGAGAAACTTGCTTCATTGTGTAGCTTGCAAGGCTGAAATTTAGGCTGTTTGTCAGTTGCTGCATGATGGTGCTTTTCTGACTTATTAAATGTGAAGTGGAAGTTCTTAAACCAAAACTTCTTGGTTTAATTTCAAGATGGCCTCTGTTAAAGTGCTCCTCATTTGGAAGTTAATCTGAATCAAATCAAAAGGCTTTTACAATTAGTATAGCTGCTTTCAAGCTGCTGTGACTTTAAATAGCTATGAATCCCTTAACAACATAGTTGCACTTAGTTTTTTCAGAGCAATGGCAGCTGGATTTGATTCACAGCGCCTCACGTGTATAAAAGTTTGTTATAGTCGCTGTTGTTTGGTTTTCTGTGCATGTTTATTAGCACTGGTTGCCAGACTGAAATAGGCTGTGTTAAGCTGGCTTTATCGTGGTCTTTTGCACTAGGCCCCTCTCACCGCAACCTGAACTTGTGTTACTGATTCTCCTATTTGTGTCAGTCCACAACACTTGCAATATGACCACGGCTACGTGCAAGCGCAAGCTTCACACCACATCCTTTTGAAACCTGCTCATTTTTAGACCGCTTTATCTTATGATCTTGATATAAATTGCTTGGCTGAAAAACTCTCCTCAAATATTGAATTGTCTCATGATCTTGGTGTTAACTACCCCGCTAAAATATATATATTTTTCCTTTTCTCTCAGTGAATAGACATAACCACTTGAAGGATTTCATGCTGGTAGTGTCTATTGTCATCGGCATGGGTGGCTGCTGGTTTGCCTATATCCAGAACCGCTACTCCAAGGACCACATGAAGAAGATGATGAAAGACCTGGAGGGCCTGCAGAGAGCTGAGCAGAGTCTGCATGACCTACAACAGAAGTGAGGGTTTTTCCCACCACCCACACAACCAACTGTGTTATACTCAACAAGCACTGTACTGTGCACACATACCATTCATTTCCACAGGATTGAATTAGGCAGAGCTCTCTTTGTCTTCATATGAGAACTTAGACATCAAACAAACTAATTTTTAATCATTATGACCACAGTACCGATCTCAATAACTATTTACGTAAAATTGAGAGTATTTTAATTAATAATGATTATCAACCTTGAAACCCAAAATAGCAAGTCTGCTGTTTTTCACTTAAAGTTGAGGCTTTGTTTTTCAAAAGTGTGTGTTTGCTGAAGCAGGCTTTTATTCAAAGGAGGGAGGAAAATCTGTCAGCCTCTCTCATTTTACTATGCAAAAAGCTTGACTGTGAAGAATTTGCATGTAGTGGTTCTTAATCCTATATATACTTCCTGCAGTGATAACTCAGTCATAACTCTAATGATTGCATTTACAGAAATGAGAAGTGAAAGATAAGAAGTTGGGTAACAAGGGACTGGAAGAGTAGTTCTATGATTCATGGGGGGAGAAGTAAATCAGTTAAATAATACCCAGCAAGGCTTTGTTGAATGATTCTGGATCAATGCAGTTAAGTCTGTAATTGACTATCAGCACAATTTTTAGGTTTTGTGTTACTGTTTGTAGAATATGTCACCATGTTTACATTCTAGACTGTGCAGAGATTACAGAGTAGCTGCAGGCAACAAGATAAATTAAACTACCTCCAGTTGTTTTAAAAGATGTTTGGGCACTTTTGCTTGTATTGATTTGTATTCATTGGGTAAAATAAATCACGTATTGAGATCCAAAATTGAGGATCATTTGATAATCAAATCGGGACTATCTGAATTGTAATAAAAATTCCCACCCTGAATAATTCATAGTACAGGCCTTCAGATATATTACTCAAGGTGAATTGACTTGAAGATGTATGTCATGTTTATTCAGTATACGTGAGTGGTTGAGGCAGACATCACTTTATTGCGGTGTCACGTTTCAACAGCTCGAATGATATTTAAGCCAGTTTGACCATTCTCACAACCTGAAAAGCTGGCAGGGGTGTCATTTTTCAGTTACAGGACCTGGTTTTAGTTGCAAACTTAAAGTTATGATTTAAGATTCGCTCCAACAATGCATTACATTCACAACCTAACTCCAAAATGCAGTGTCGGTCAATGTGCACTTTAAAATATATTTCCACGCAGGCTTTTTATAAATTAGTGGCAGGTCAATTATAGCCTTTCTAAACTGTTGGAATAAATGCGGCAAGCTTTGCTTTGAGCAGTGAAGATCAAAGTCGTTGATATGGATACGGAACGACTGCTTTTCTATTCATCAGACCAATTTTTACTAAACAATAGCAGACAGGCTATCTCAGTGCTGAAACCAGACATGACCATAAAATCACAGAACAGTATGATTGTCACCTGTTGTGAGCGCTACAGGTGATTATAACATGCAGCTAGTGTTTCCTAATGTATACAGTTAATTTTAGGAGCCAGGAGCGTTGGCTGTTTCCCCCCTCTCACGTGATTGCACAGTAAGGTTTAGATGTTGTGTGTCTGGTATATTCTCACCCAAGGGGCATCAGGCTATTGCTGTTTTAATAATTAAACACATTGTAATGTTTTGAAATTGCATAATTTTGCAGTGTAGCGTGAAAACTATAGAAGCCATTGACAGTGTCATGAGAAATAATTGAAGGTTATAAGACAAACCTAACTATTTTGGTCCTGTTAATCCTTCAAGGAATGTTCGGAATGAGCTTTTAAGCATGTAGTGTGTCTTCTTATTCCTTTAAAGGATTCTCAAACACAGCTTCACCTCATATACAGGTCAGGCAATAGCAAAGTGCACAGATAGACCCATGAAATAGTCTGAAGTCGCAATGAAAAGGGATTGGATGTTTTGTTGCTAATGTTTTGGATCTGTAATTTTAAGTACTTCTGATTAAAACATGTTGCTGGATCTGGGCCCTGAAGTCACATAAAAGTGACTGGTCAAAGGCGAACTGCTTTCATTATGGGGTCAGACAAAACTGAATGAATATCATATATATCAGAAATTGGTGATTGGCGGAGTCTATAAAGTTTTTGGGGGACAGTTAAGAGCTAATGTATCCTGGACCCAGGAGAAAGGACAGAAATTCTTGTCAAATTCAGTAGCAGGCATGGAGAAAAGAGTGTAATGAAACAGTAAACCCCCATGAAAACAATTTGAGACTCATATTGAACCTGGCTAGTTCAGCAGATCCTTCTCCAGACGTTGGCCAGGATCAGCACACTGGAGCCAGGTGCCGCAGAGGCTCAGCAAGGCCCGCATCATGTTCTGCATCGAAAGGTTCCTACTATGGGCATGGTTTCAAGTCGATTTGGCGATTTTATTAAAGGCAGAAAAGGAAAAGTAAAGTCTGGTATTGTATTGTTTTGCTCAATATCTCTGGAACAGCTGGGGGTTGAAACAGCAGCCTCGGCCTGTGGCTGTGCATGATAATAACTATCCCAAATACAGGATTTTATATTCTTTTTAGCAACCACCTCTTCCATATATGCCAGAGGAGGAGGTGTAGTCTAATATTGTATAATAGCAAATATGTTGCTATAATTGGTTACAATTTGTTGTAATTGATCAGGTTTGTCTTTTAAGTTACAACTAAAATCACTCTGCCTAGAAAAGAGTGAGGAGTTTGAAATTTATAAAAATATAACAGTTGATGGTTCATGCGAGCACCATTTTGTGACACTGAAAACAACTAAAGTAATCTTCTGTGACTAATAGATTTTCCACAGTAGACACTGTTGATTAATCTCAGCACAAAGACACATTTGACCTGGGGTTGATCACAGAGGAGACCTCATGGAGTGGCCATAATGGAAAGTGTTGAACCTCTTGGGATGCCATGTTTTGGTGGATTAAAAAGCAGGGATCGACACAGGCCCATTCACTGTCTGGAGTAAGGAACAGTGCCAGGCGTTGCCACATGACTGCATAACATTCCTGTGCTGACGCTAGGGGACACTGAACCAGGGAGAGGTGAGCTGTTGTAGACATCGAAACGCTCAGTTGGTTTAACCACCCATATTACCCACATGAGTCGCTCTTTGTATCAGCAGTCTGTTTAGCAGACGCAGGTTTCTGAAACATGAGACGATACGCTCTGATGAACGGCAAGCAGGCGAGACTTGGTTTTTACTGACTGACCTTAGTTTTAGTATTTATGTCAGTCGGCATTCTTCGGTTTCAGTACAGTGACACCTTTTTGTATCGTGCTGTAGTATCCCCATCATGGATTCTGTTATGCATATTTTAATATAATATATATGAGCTGCATTCATTTACTAGAACAGTACAATAAGGGAGTGGAAAGTATTTTTATTTTGTGGGATTTGCATGCTGAATACCAACCAGAAGTGCCATTGAATGCCCCAGTGGGGACGAACCATTGAGGTCAAACGCTGTCCCTCTGATAGACTGCCAGGTCAGGTCTGTGTGTCGTGTCTGTGGCTTTTATACTTTGATCAGCTGTGAAAACACACCTGCTACAGTGAACTTTGAAGTGAGCTCTGGCATTTCTTTCTTGCTAAGCTAATTGCTCATACTTAATTCTCTTACACATATTTAACCACCACTTTTGACCTAAACCTAAAGGCCCACAGGTGCAGGTTTTGTTTGGCCTGCTCTGCATTGGTATTATAATACCTCTTTAGTTGTAAGCTGTGGTGCTTCGCATGCAATACATTGACCAGTGCAAACATTATATTATATCTCATACTATGTTAAGTCATGGTCATTCATTCAGTTACAGGACCCAACTTATCTGCTGCAATTCAGTAGTGTTGTGCAAGCACATTTAAATCTAAACGGGTAAGAGCTCAATGGATAAGAAAAGAGATTGTTTTGTGTAGGACTGGGTATTGGCAAGGACTTCATGATACGATACGTATCACGATACTTGAGTCAGGATACAATGCATTATTGTGATATACTACGTTATTGATATTTTTATTTATTTACAGGTAGTTGTAATGGATGCTGTATGTGAGAGGAATAATGTTGTTGGAGAGGAAAAAATTGTGTAAAAAAAAAAAGCTCCCTAAATATTTTAAAATTTACAAATGAACTATTTTCTGTTGATTCTTGTTTTGTTTTGTTTTGTTTTTTTATTTTGTCACTGAAACAGACCATCACTTCTTAAAATAAGTCCATAGCTTAAACGCTTTGTGGAGACCTACATTACATAAATCAGTTTGGTCCTGTATTGTTAAATGTTAATGACACGTTCGGATGCATTTGTAGTGTGTGGATGTGGAGTGACTGGTCTCCTCTCTGCACTGACTGCAGCTGGGACTGCTGCACGGCGCTGCTGTGAGACTGACTGCCTGAGAGCGCTTTGGGACGGGGGAGGGGCTCACGGCAGCACCTGCTGCTCGTTAAGGACAGTAGCTGCAGAATGAAATGTGCTTTTGCGTCAGAGTCTCCAAAACACCAGAAAAACTCGCTAGATTTGTCGCTAGGCGCTTTTGACAAAAAGTAGCCAAGACGGTTTGAAAAGCTGCCAGATTTAGTGAGAAAGTTGCTTGTCCACTTCTTCTGCCTTACTCACCACTTCAGGAAATGCCACACAGCGAGGTAGTGGTACAGCGACACCTTGCAGAGCAGAGTAGATTTATATTAAGGCATGGAAAATCAATATCATATTGGGACAAAAAGTATCGTGATAATGTTTCTCAGGCAGAGTTGCTGTTTAACTTTTTTAAATATGATTACTCTAATGTGTGGGAAGTGATATTATATTATATTATATTGTAGGTCAGCGTGTACATGTACATGTTTTTGAGCTGAGGGAGAGGGCGAGAGAGGGAGAGAGAGAGAGAGAGGTATGTCCTCTGTCTGTAGCTGTGCCTTTCTTTCTGATCCCTGCTGCCAGCTGCTCTCTTTCCATACCTTCAAGCAGATCCTGTGGTGGTATCAAGTAGCCTGGCCCAGCCGTGGCTCCTCTGTTGGGAGACAGTGGGAGGAGGCTTTGCCTGGAGCTGGATTTCCTGGGTGCCTTTTTGCAACACTGTTTGACCCAGCCTCTGCTTCACCGGAGGGAAATGGTGTTAAGCATGACTGCTTAACATGTCAGCTCCAGTGCTAATTCATCCACATTTGGATTGGTGTGTGGCGTGCAGACAGACATCCTGGAAAAGAACTGGCGACAAGGACATCAACGCTGCATGTGACCGGCATTAATAATTTAGTTTTCTTTCCACACCAATGAATATTATTTAGGGAATTTAGATGAATAAACACGTCATCCTGTATGTGAATAAAAACTTGGGGAATATTACTTGCCTTCTCCTCCAAAGTCTGCAGAGACATTGTGTCTGCGCCCTGTGAGCCCTGCAATGCAGGTCAGTTCAAGCAGCATTTGGCGTCTCCTCTCAGGGCATTGTAGCTCTGCCAGTGCTTTCGAATCTTAGCTGGAGAATGGCAGGGGTCAGGGTCGAAAGCATTAGCAGGACTGCCCACCACCCACATTTTCCATAGTTCGCTCTGTGGATCACCTTTCATTTCTCTGCACCTCTCTGCTCCGCCTGCTGTTGTGTTTAGCCTGACAGGAGGACAGTGCTTCTCCCTAGTGACGGGGATATTGTACTGCTTCCAGCCCTTCAATGCCTTGAGGCTAAAGATCAGATTCTCAGTATTCAGTATTACATATTGTGTCTTGGGAATACCGTTAATAATACATGTAATAAATACAATTGATTACCCAGACAAAGGACTGTTACAGTAAAAGCCCATTGTAAGTATGATCACCAGAGCCCAGTCCCACATTAGCTTTACAGATCAAATTATACTGTTTTTTCTTGTTTTAAAAAATACCCATTATATTTTTAAACACATGTTAAACATTAAATAATCAGCAATAGGTCTTTTTGCATATTACAGTATCTCAAAATGTTATGTGCATGACCACAAATAATTATGTCATGGGTGACATAAAAGTAGTCTTTTTCAAGAGGTTAGTCTAAAAATATCCCACATACAAACCAACAGATATATTTTGGATACTGCAGGCGCATTGGCTGCCACACAGTACTGTTCTAAAGTTACACGCTGGCAGCTGTTCCCATTCTTGGCTCTGCTCCCTCTGATGTCAGTTTATTGGGAGCTGCCTAGCAGCTGACCGTGGTTCTTTGCTTTCTACATGTTAGCCATTGTTTCCGGTCATGCACGACTGATGCAAGTCCTGCATTCCACACATACATCGAACTCACATGCTTACACATCATGCCTGCCCCCAAAAATAACACAGACACCTACTATGCTATGTTTGCCAGCTTCATAGATTAACGAAAATGAAAAATAATTGTTTGTCTTTGTTTGTCTCCTTGTTGTCAGGCTGCAGATTGCGCAGGAGGAACACCGCACAGTAGAGGTGGAGAAGGTGAATCTGGAGCAGAAGCTGAGGGATGAGATCAACACAGCCAAACAGGAAGCCCAACGACTGAGGGAGCTGCGTGAGGGCACAGAGAATGAACTGAGTCGCCAGAAGTACGCTGAAGAAGAGCTGGAACAGGTACTTGCAAAATGATGAATATGATTTGTACAGTTCGTAGTTTTCAGTTTGAATAAGATCGCACAAAAGAAAAACACTGAAGCTGAGAGGATAGGTGTTTTATGAACTTCCAAGGTGACAATTACACATTATGTTTAGGTCTATCAGAGTCACACCGGCTATAGTATAAATACACCCACTGAAGTCTTTGTCCATTAGGGATTTGGCAGGCACAGCACAGCACAGCCCACACAAGTAAGCAAAACACATGAGTATTTACTTGAAGGACTATCACAGTGATCTGATTCAGACACCTCTGTCACAGTTTGTTTTCATTCAGAAACACAGTGATAATTTGGCTTTAAGATTCAGTGCGATCGCAAGATGCTTTGAGTTTGTACTCAGTGGTCTGTGGCAAGGCCAGTCACTTATTTACACTCCCATATTTAGGAGGTAAATGTTGAGATCCACCAGGCCCGACCAATAAAGATCATCTTTGAGTTGAAGATCGAGTCATGGTTTTTGTATTTCTGTGTCATAAAACTTTGCAAGAAAATTATTTGCTACTATTTTTTTTGTTTCCACGATGAGTATCAAATTACTCAAAGGTGTTAAATTGTTGGAAATAGCACATCAATGACATTTAATTATAGTAATCTTGCATTCCTGTTCCAAAATTTCTCATAACTTTTTTAGTTCCCTTATTTTGAAAGTCAAATGAGGACAGATAACAGATAACATTTCTGGATGTATTGTTTTTATGTGTTAATTTTTCACCTGATGTTGGACAATGTTGCAGGTGCGTATGGCATTGAAGAAAGCAGAGAAGGAGTTGGAGTCCCGGAGCAGCTGGTCGCCACCAGAATCTCTCCAGAAGTGGCTGCAGCTCACCCACGAGGTGGAAGTGCAGTACTACAACATCAAGAAGCAAAATGCAGAACGGCAGCTCCTGGTGGCCAAAGAAGGGGTGAGCATGCAAACGCCTGAAGCAGAATAAAATGCTGGAATGGAGTTTTTTGATCGGGCCTTGATCACAGGGCAGCGTCTTTAAAATATATGAATTATATTCCTTAACAATTTTTTACAAAGTCACCCGAGATTTCAGCCTGATTGGTTAAAAAAAAGTGCATAGATTGTTGCTAAAATTGTTTGAGAGATTGTTTGCTAAAATGATGAGTCGCAATTAAAGCAGCGTCATTAAGTAGTCTCGAGTATCATCTTATGTTTATGTTCTTGAATACTCATTAGACTGATTCCCCTATAACGTGGTGTGTCAATACAGCAGAGATACATGCTGGGTCCTTTGTTTTCACAGGCGGAGAAGATAAAGAAAAAAAGGAACACTCTCTTTGGGACTTTCCACGTGGCTCACAGCTCCTCCCTGGATGATGTGGACCACAAAATATTGGCAGCAAAGTAAGTTAGAGATGGTAATGCTGAAGTACTTTTCAGGGAATATAAGAGAAGATAAGGGTGCTAAAATTCTCACCAAGGGGTTAAAAATGATCCACCAAACCTCCTTATCTCCCTTACCCTTGATTACAATCACATCAGCGTGGGTAATGTTAAAAATAACTCCACCTGCCTGTGAAATAAATCCACACAAAAAGAGCCTTTTGATTATTCTTACTTATTTCAGATTTTTAATCTTAATGAATTAGTTATTTTTTTCTCTGGACTTATTTGTCCTTCTCCTACTTTCTCCTCATCTTTCATAGGCAAGCTCTCGGTGAGGTGACCGCTGCTCTGCGGGAGAGGCTTCATCGCTGGCAGCAAATTGAGATCCTCACTGGTTTTACCATCGTGAACAACCCTGGCCTTCCTTCTCTGGCCTCATCCCTCAACCTCGATCCCAGCTTCATGGGCGGCCGAGCTACGCCTCAGCACTTCATCATGTCTGACGACATGGACGACTTGGACGAGGATATCGTGCCTGGAACTCTACAATGTAAGAGTTCGTCCGAATCTGTCGGCCCTTCTGTGGGGATTAGCAAACGAACCCCTAAACACTCCAAGACCCTGCTGGGGAAATCCAAAAATCAGCCCTCATGAGAATTTGGACCTTTTAATGCTACAGATACCTGAATTTGTCTTTGTGGCCTCCCCTGGTGATGTAGATAATGAGGAGCACCCATGTCTGTGATTGAATTATTATTCTACATTTTGTAAAATGTGTACAATGTAAATTCACTTAACTGTCTTGTTCTTCTTCACACAATTCCAGTTGAATGCCTTTTTTGTTTTGATTGTTCTCATTTTGGATGAAAGTGTTAACTTGACTCTCGGTTGATTATAGAGACTGAAGACTCCTGTGACTTTCCTCTGGAAATTGAACTGTCAAGAAAAATATATCTCTCAATGAGAACAAGTTTTTGTGCTGACCTATTTGTAGTGGTTGTGTTCTGACGTGTGCTACACACCAACTGAATCTGCGTTTGGTCAAACAGCTGCAACCAAAGGAAACGTGTGAAATGTAGCCAGTGCCCAATTAGACTTCTTATTCAGGTTCAATATGATACACAAAACTATTACTTTCATCGCACAGCTTTTGGATAAACACTTTTCACACACTTTTATCTCATCAAGAAAAACAGAAAATGTCCGATGACCACGATGCTTTGTAGCCATGTTTTATATGTTTTTGACTTACTGCCATGGCAAAACTTGACACTTGGGTTTGACTGACAGGCAGGCGAAAGTTGCACAGCAGAATCCTTTTCCAGCCGCGCTAGTGAGTAAGTTTTCTAATCAACATTAATTGCACTCCCTGTGTCACTCCCCTCTCTCCCTCCACCACCTCTCTGGCATTCGGCTTCCACTCCCGTCTCACTGGCCAAACTACAGATGGCACCCGACTGTTGGAGCGGCGAGCCAGTGACCTGTGGTCCGTGGGTTCGGACTGTCAGCCCACGTGGAAACATCCCGGTTGGCCATTTATTCATGCCCCAGTTCAGTCCTCAGTTTGGCATCCCCGTCTCTTCCCTTGACTCAAAGCCTCACAGAGCTTTAATACTTCTTTAACTGGACAGTACGCTGAGGATGGACACAGCTGAAAGGGAAAACTACTCCATGCTGCGTTCATCTAAGAAACACCCTTTACCTCCCCGTAGCTGCCTGCTTGCCACATTTACTCCCTCCTCTAAATTTTGTGACCAACCAGCGCACCCCTGCTTTCTTCCCATAGTGATTTGTCACTGACTTTTACTTTAGATGGGCACCTCCTTTTTGATTTAAACAAGATGGGTAACACCACTACCCTTTTCTCCTTTTGTTTTTCCCTTGTAAAGAGGAGAGATAAAACAGGAGTGTTGGGATTTTGTCATGAGTTAGAATTGATGTGCAGAACAAAGGGTACATTAGTTAATGGGATTTATCTTTTGAGAGTTAATGATATTGAAGTTTGAAGTCAGTTAAAGGTCAGAAAAAAGCATCCCAGCTCCTGAGTGTCTTTCCACTAATCTCCCAGTCGGCTTCCCCTTGTCCGTCAGACTTTGTGTCGCGAGTGGTTGTTGATAATGTTGTTGTTTTGTGCCCACAGCTCCCAGTATGATGTCCCTGCGCCAACGCCACATTGACCCCCAGCTGGCCATGGGCTCGCAGAGGTTGGTAGAGAGTTGCCTGTTGGCGGGGCAGCAGGGGGAGGGATCCCCGTACCCACCCAGGTCTAGGGCCGCCCTCAGACAGTCACGCAGCCATTCGTTCGGGCAGCTCGAGTGTCTCCCTCTGCCTCCTCTTTCCTCGGCCGTGTCTCACCCCTCCATCATCTGTGCCTCCAGCCTTAACCCTCAGTCCCTGTCCTCCTCTTCCTCCTGCTTACCCAGTTCTGTGGGTGGCGCTGCAGCCCCTCATTCCTCCCATATTTATCATGCCTCTTTCCAGCCCATGGACCCCATTCCTGATTTCACCTTCTCAGACGTCTCCAAAGCACACTCCTCACGCCGCGACAGCTTTGGGTACCTGTCTCTTTCCAATTCTCCACACACATCGCATGTGCGTGGGTGATTTTGTTTGTTTGTTTTTCTTTCTTTACAACCTGCTGTCGTTTCATTTTTTTAAACACATATATCACAGAGTGGTCATCTCTTCCTGTACATCATTTTGTCCATTTGATTTTATTTTGTCATGCTTTTAGCTTTAGTTTTCACTTTTCTTTTATCCATTTTGCTTTCATGCTCATCACTGAAGAGGCGTTACAGAATCTCACTTTCTCAACCTCTCTTAGTGTGCCTCGTGTTCTTTGCCTGCGCAACTAACAAGTGTGGAGTTCCAGTGTCCAGGCTGTGCCCACCGTGTCCATGGCTTTGCAGGCATAGTGTAGATAAACCCCAGCATGCAAAGCTCATAACTGTTTTATGCAGTCTTCAAATTTCCTCTAACTTGTTCTTTTTGTCCACACAGGGACCTAAATCGCTCCGACTCTGACTCCTCCCTGTCCCTCTCCCAAGTTGGTGATCGGCTCTCTGCCTACAGCTCCAAAGGCCACTTAATCAAGCCCACCTCTCTCATTCACGGCCTGTCCAGCCGTGCAGATGATGCGATATCACTGCACGCTCACACCCCCAACGGAGGGAACCGCATTCACGAGGTCAGTCCTGTGGAGCCCGTCTCTGACAGCCCCATACTCATGAAGAAGGTGTACAACATGGAGAATTCACCCAGCCTGGGAGAGATCAACAGTATGTCCGAGTCGTCCCGCTCCCTCAGCCCAAACTCCACCGAACCCGACACGCCGTCACCTACGGGAGGAGGGCAGCCGGGGGTCGTGGGGGCAAAGGGAGGCACCCGCATCCCGCAGCTGTCGTCCAAGAAGAGCCCGCTGGAGGAGGACAGCGGCTCTACGGGGGAAGACACAGATTCCACTGCCAGCCGCAAGAAACACACCTTCAAGATCTTCAAGAAACAGAGGAAATAAGGGCTACATGAACTACAGGCTGTCAAAGCTGTTTGACTGTATTCCTCTGGTCTGCTTTTTGAAGTTTCAAAGCTTGTGGGGTTCATTAAGGGTCAAACGATGGCACAGTTTGTTGCCGTTTTATCTTTCTGTAGGTTCAGCACCTACTCTGAGAAACTGGACTGTGGGAGCAACCAGCTGTTCGGTTTTATCTGCTTATTGGGTCAATGTTGAATATGTGGGGATTGGGTAGGTTTGTATATTGGAATGTAAAGTATTATTTATTCTGCAGGAAATTGTGCCAGTCTCAAAGGGAAACGTGTCTCCCAGTTGGTTTTTCTTTCTTGTTCTACGATCTATTACATTTTGCATGTCTTCACTTTTGTTTGACTGATACTCGAATGCTCTTAGTGTTTGCTTGGTTCTTGTCGTTAACCTGCGTAGACAACACTTGATGTTTCTTTTATGACTACCTAACCACCTAGCCTACAAATCCAAAGTGAATGCGCATTTTTTTTTCCACCGAGTACTTTGTTTTTATTGATGGTTACAAGTTTTCTTGTCTTTTGTTGTCGTCTTCTTGGCAGAGCAAATGACACATTCAGGATCTCCTCAAACAGAAGAGCGGCAGTAGAAAGTTCAGACTTTTATTCTGACTCCGATTCCACCTTGGGCTTAAAAAATTATGTTACGTGCAATTTGAAGAGAAGTGAAAAACAAAAGAGTTAGACAAGAGTTAAGTCTCCACAAAAATACACAAGGACCTATCAATTTTTTTTGCTTTGTTTTTAGTGTTTAGGGTTGAGTGCATGTGAGCATGAGAGAGCGAGAGAGAATTGCTTTGCTGAAACGTCCAGCTTTTAAACAATGCCAACAAGTTTCATATTTTTTTGTTGGATTTACACCTATCCTCACTGGACCAGGAGGTGAACAAGTGTTTGTAGATCCCGTCCAGCTCAAGGTTACATATTCTTTTATTATTTGGCAGAATTGTTACCAAAAATAATCACCAAAATGTCAAACACAACAGTCTGAAAATATTTGCGACTGCATGACTTCTATCAGACTATGTATCAGATTTAAAAATGAGGACTCGCCTTTGGGAACGTGTACAGTTTAAACCCATAAAAAAAAACATTTATCAACGACTTTAACACGACACTTGAAGCACATGTTTTTCTTAACTATTAAAATAAATAAACTGTTTTGTTTTTGAAGATTATACTCTTAATAAAAGAGGTGTTGGAGAAGTAGGTTCCAACATTTACCAGAATATTATTATTCTGGTAAATATTGTTATATTAATTTGGTGAAAGGTGCAAGTTTAACTTTGTTTGTGGCTCCTGCTGTTCTCCGTCTTATTCTTAATGTTTTATTGATTATTTAGGTGGACCCGAAAACTTCACGGCAGTTTTCGGTGAGGGATGGGTGCTGGTAAGGGCTATAGGTACAAGGCAAAATTGTGTGCCCTGTATTAGAAATTTTCACACAGCAACTGCTTTGTAATCCGCCTTTTATTGAAGATTCAGCGAGTTAGCGATTTAAGAGAAGCAGAAGAACGATAAAGTCAAAGTGCCAAAATCCCTATTTGTGTCAGAGCCCTTTGTATTTGTAGCGTGTTTGGCCCTTCGAGCCTCTTTTACAGAGAGCGCAACGCCACACGATGATATATAGTCTGTATTGTATACCCCTGAATTTAAACACTGAATGTCCGAGGTTATTGTTCCCGTAACGGTGTCCTCAGTACAGTATGTTTACATTTGTTACAGATAGTTCCTATCCTCAGATTACTACGACAAAGAACATTGTGCCAGTTTTAATATTGAGCGCTTTGTACGAGCACAGAACTATGCATCAGTAGTTGTAGGTGATTACTAAAGTAGTAGGGGCGCCAGTAATCTTAGGGCGTTCCTGATCAATGATCAACCAAAAAGTGCTGCAAAAGACACAGTCGGCCTCCCCCAGCCTCATAATGTAACAGGTGGTTTGGATGTACAAGACGTGTTTCAATATTTAATTTTAGAAACCAGTTTAAAAAATATATATAGATATCAATTTCCTACTGGTACTTTTTTAAAGTGTCATTTGTACCTCTTTTGCACGACCGAGCTGTAAATGGATTATGCCGTCTGAATGCGAGAGTGTGTGTGTGTATGTGAGTATATGGGTGTCTGTCTGCTCCCAGTATAATGCACTGTAACGTTGATGCATGTCAACTGCTGTAACGAAACCTATATTGGGTTAGAAGAGTGGATCAGCTTAAGCTCTTTACTCCCCACCCTCCTTTTTCTTTCTCTTTCTTTCGGGCTTCTATTTATGAATACATACAGTATATTTGTACAGAGAAAATGATAATTTTGCATCTTCTGTGATGGTCTAGACTTTTATGGCACTCCTGCATGATAGCAATAAACTATTTTGAACGAAAGCTGAGCTTATTTGTCGTAGATGTCACACTACATGCTGCACAACACTTTCTCTTCTCACAACAAAATAAACAAAGATATCTCCTCTTAAAAATAATTTTCTTGTACTTAAAAAGTTTGCCTTGAAACAAAGAACTTTTTATTCAAATGTGAAGGCAGAAACTGGTGAATCTTAGTTTGCCTCCTGTTCTAAGTATTGGCAGGTAACTAAGCTCCACCTTGACTGCTCATTGTGTACAGTGATTGGGCGAGGCTTTGTGCTTTTAAATATTTACCTTTGCTCATGAGGTGGAGCAGGATGAAGTCCGGATCCTGTAGGCGTCTTGTCTCTGTGCAGGTTGAATATCTTTAATGGGGAAACTACTGAAAACACAGCACGAACCATGGATTTCCACACACTACACCTACATGTGTGTGTTCTGTCTCAGTGTGCAGGTAGGAGCAGGTTTCCCTTTATGATCTGTGATGTACTGGTCTGCTTTCGACAGATGTGTCTATAAACTCTGTGCGTGTGCTCATACAGATGGTCTGGGGTTTAGACCAGGTGACGCTCCTAAATCCTCCAGAAGAGCCTCCGTCAGACCATCTTTTGAGAATACTTTACTCTTGTGATGAACCTGCAGTAGTGCAGCTGGACTGTGTTGTGTATTTTGAAACTGGGATCACATCCACGATCCTGCTCAGAAAGTGGAGCTGCGTCCCCGGTGACCCCAAAGTAAGGACTCTGGCTCTGGAGCTGCCGGACTGGTTGGTGTATCAACCTGATGGGATTGTTCCAAATTCCCAGTGGGTGCTAAATTGTATGCTGCTGGCGTCGGTCAGATACAGTGGATTGGAAGACAGCGAGAGATCTGTCGCGGCTCAAGATGTGGCAACTTTACAGCCCAAGCCCTTTTTCAGTCGACCTGTGAAAAGGCATCAGCTGTGCTTCACCTGGAGCGCACAAATCCTGCGCTTAACTCAACGCTTTTCAAAGATGCAGTGCCCTTTGGAGCAAGGTAAGGTTTGAGAAGTAAGTCTAAAACTGCAGTGTGATTAAAGACAGCTGGAATCAGAAAGTGAAACATCTCCGTAACACACACAGATGAATAGTTTCAGGAATGTGTCAAAACATTTAACTTCATACAATTTTTGATGATGGGATAGAAATGGAAATTTTGTCGTTTTCTAGCAGCTTAACCAATGGAAATATTTATTTCATTCAGAAACAGTGCATTTGCTGTCTTCAATATATGCTTCAACTGGAGAAACCTTTGGTATCACAAAGACACTGCACCCTTACAGCAATGAGTTTCTGGAGCACGTGCGTGTGAAAGCCATTTCTTTTCCATGGTAAGCCAAAAATATAGATTAGTTCTCTGCTAGTGAAGATATTATTTAGGGTTAGTTCACCAAAGCTGCTTTCTGTTTTTACCAGGTGCATGTTCTCCATCTGGATCTTTGTGAACAGATACTGCCAGAAAATCACGTGCGGTGTGTTTTATCATATAGACTCCCATAACAACTATGTTACACCAACAGTGCTCCTCACAGACACAGGTAAAACAAAAACTTCTCTCACCTCTCAGACGTGCTCATTGTGTAACTACATGTCGATTTACATCAACCTCCCACTCACATGTACAGGCCAACTACACATCCAGGTGAACGGAGACTTGCAGAAATCCAGCGCTTTTCTCTCAACATTCAAGGTGCCTTTACACGAGTGGTGCCAAATCAGTGTGACTTTGCACGGTAGGAAGGTGAGCAGCCTCTTGGTGAAAAAGATGTGCTTACAGGATGTGAATAATGGAGATATAGAAAAAAATGAAAGGGGTCATTGTCACTGAATCTCAGGTGATCGTCTCGATGGTGTGCATGGATGAGGAGCAGGGGACGGTTCGTTCTGTGACAAATGTGTAAGTGTGCATTTGACACGACAAACTTGTTATCACAATCAGGAATAAAAATGCACTTCAAAGTGTTCCCTTGTTACAGATTGGGCCATGCTGTGGTGATGGATGACACAGAGGGGTATTTTGTGATTGGAGGAGGGAAATACATAAGAGGTGTGGAAGGTTTTTATGGACCGCTGGTTTACTACCGCAACAGAATATCACCTCACAGGATGGTAACGTACCTCACCGGCCCACAGTTACTGTCTGTGCTGACTGGTCACTATGTTTGAGTCCCATTATTTCCCTCCTCTCCAGTCTGAAGGTGTTATTCCAGATGTTATCAGGATGGTGAACATGACCGGATGGCTTCGGACCTGTCAGGCGTTTCGTCTGGAGATGAATGTGAAAATCAGCGGCTATTTTCTCAAGGCCAAACAGAGGGCAGAGTCCGGTAATAGGCTTTTATATCCACTAGATGGGGCTAAAATGACTGTATCTGCAATATTCTCAAAAGTCTTCTGCAGAGCCACTGATGCTGCAAAGAAACCATCTCTTTTGTTTAGTTTCTTTTTTGTTTTTGTTTTTCAGAAACCTGTTTTAATGCTTTTCATGAGTGGATGATAAAGGACAGAAATCCATCAAAGTCACAGTGTGAGATGTGGGAGGCAACTGTCCCTCACAGAAGACAAGCTGCAAAACTAGCCGAGTTTTTGACTTTTAAACATGGTAAGAGATGACTATGATAACAGATAAATGTTTACTTGAGCACTGGACCTGAGCCATGATATTCTTCTGATGACTGCAATGAAGATTTTTATGTTCAGCCACACTGAAATCATTTAACGCTGTGACCAGGAACCATCTTTCTTGTTTTGTTTTTTTTCACTCAAACGGGATATTAAATGCTATTTTGCATCACACAATACATGAATATCCTGTTTCATTTTCCCTTAAGCGACTTTAAAATAGGGAAATCCAGCCTATTCCACACAGTCTGACAGTATTATAATGTACTCTGTGCTCTGTTTGGCTTGCTTCAGCTCTAAATTGAAGCTATTTGAAGTTTATGTTGAATTAAACAGTCACAACCATTTCGTCAAATGAAGATTTTGTTTGCATAAATTTACCTGCATCCCCCCAAATTCACATCTTTGGCATTTCTGGGAACAGAATCTGTAAAAACTGATCACTTGCTTGTTAAAGGGCTGAGTGAACAATTTGAATGCTTGCTCTAGTAACAATTCTCTAATGATATCCATCTGTTATTTAACACAGAGCACAGGGATCATTTTGCTTCTTTCCTCACTTGCAGGAGAAAGAAGAGTTAGCCTGCCAGCTGTGGGCAGAGTGCTGTACTCCTTATCAGTTCGTAAGCTGGGCAGAGCAGGCAGCGATGCCGTGGTCAGCAGAATATTACCACTTCTGCTCCAAGCTGGCTGCTTAGCTGATAACCGAGCTCTGCACATGTCATCGGTGCTCTACAGCGCTGGCCTGGGAGTGGAGAAACAGCCCAGTAAGGTGTGTGTGCTCCTCAGTCAGCTATATTAAAACTGTGCCTGTGGTGAACATTTTTTATGTTCTCTCATGCCCTTGTGTTCGGCCCAGGCTTGGCTCTTGGCCCTGCTGGCAGCCCAGAAGGATGATCGATTAGCGCTCCTGCATCTTGGGCACCTGCACCACCGGGGTCTCCACGGCCTCCCCGCGGACCCGGCCCTGGCCTATGCATATTATGCAAACATTGCTCAGCAGACAACTTCAGACCGTCATAATCCCACACCTCAGCAGGTAACACGCACATTTCTGACTGGAGGCCACGGTGTGCTAATTCTGCACTGTAATTATTATTTAATCCAAAAGTGTTTCATTGAAGCGTGTAATTAGAGTAGAACTTTTTTTTTACATCCTTATCTCTCATATCTGTTCATATTTTTCAAAATTTACCCTTTCCTGCCTCACATCCATTATAATTAATAGCATAATTATAAATATGTATGTGAAAACGATAGAGGATTGTATTTGTAGTGTCAGACATAAAGTACTTGTAATGCAGGGAGAAACTCTCACATGTAGCTGTGGGCTTATTACAACATATGAGCTGATGGCTGATATGGTAATATGTCCTCTGCTCTCCTTATTGTGGCTACAGTTTTCAGATTTCAATCAATAAGTTTACCTTGGTTCCTGCTTTCCATATGAGGAAAGATAACAGTGTCATACACTTGGAAATATTACAGTGCTGAAAGGTGGTTTGTGTTTTATTTAAAGTACAGAGCAGCATTTCTGGAATATTTGCTAGTGTTTCAGACAGGAAAGGCACAAAAGAAAATATCTTCTCTCTTCCCATTTCTCTTTTTAGACATTTGTTGAGGAGGTTTACTTAAACAATGATGAGGTGTTGAACCTTCAGACCAGTGAGGACCATCATATCTTCCAGTGGTTGAAGCTGCAGGCACGAAGGGGGGCAGCTGATGCCGAGGTACCCTGATCTGCAAGTTCTGCTTTTTTGCAAACCTACACACAGAAAATCTGATTAAAAGTGGTACAAATGAAATCAATGACGCTCAGAGTTTTGTGCCTTAAAGGGCACCTTATGAGGTAAAAGAAGAGCAAAGGTTTATCATGTGTTATTTAGTTTTTAATTCAGCAACTGTCTTGCAGCAAGCGATTGGCCGCATGCTGTTCTGGGGTCAGCAGGGAGTGTCGCCAAACATCCAGAAGGCTGTGAAACACTACGAGAGGGGAGCTGTCCAGTGGGAGGACCCAGTGTCAATGTATGACTACGGCATAGTCCTACTGCAGGTCAGCATCACATCACACGACGTGGACTGAAAAACGGGACAATTTAGGTGTTAACCCACTGAAAGAGTACTCATTTATTTTATTATCATTCAGTATTTTCACTGAATACTGATTTGTTTCCCTGTAGGGGCATGGGGTTGAAAAGGATGTTCCAAAAGCTGTCACTTTCCTGAAAAAAGCAATGGACCAGGTTTTGTATAGTTAAATGTTAATTACTCCAAAATAAAATGGTGTCCAGTTTATATAGTAATAGAGTAAGTTTGTATTTACTCTTTTTCTGGTGTTGTGTCCCACAGGGTTTTGTCCCTGCTTTCAGCGCCCTGGCCTGGTACTATGAGCAGTTTGAGAAGGACTACGAGCAGGCCGTGCGGCTGTGGGAGCAGGCTGATCAACTCGGGTGTCCAGACGCTGCTTTGAATCTCGGTGTCATATACATGCAGGGTGTGTATCCAGGAAAGGCTGCTGACCAGGTTAGCACAAGTGAAAGCACTACTCACAGACCAATCTTTAGTGCTCATATAAAGAGGTAAATAACTTGTCTCTCCGACAGTTTATGGCCTATCAGTACTTTCAGAGGGCTGCAGAGAGGGGGCACATCAGGGGAGCAGTTCTTCTCGCTAACATCTGGACCACTGGGATTCACGGCCGTGTCGACAGACGTCCATCAGATGCCGTTTTGTTAGCTAATTACCCTACTTACACTATATATGTCAGCACACATCTGATTTTCCCACATGTCACGTCTGAAGTGCCTTTCTAACTGACTGCAGGTGGGTAAAGTGGGCTGCTGAGCACAACGGATACCTGGGCAGCATCTTACGAAAAGGCCTGGATTCGTATCTCAAGAGCGACATGTAATCTTTTCGTCTATCCACACTTGCCACGATCCTGATCAGGCCACTTGATTGCAGTTGGAGCAAATTAACTTTCAGTTTCTCTTCAACAGGTTCAGCTCGTTGTTATTTTACTTGATGGCTGCTGAGTCCGGGTACGCGGCTGCTCAATTCAATGTGGCATATCTATGTGAACAGAATACGGTGAGTTATCTCTATATGTGCTGCATTGTCATGGTATTTGTTAATGTTTTGTTACTTTTTTAGGAATTCATTTCTACCCTCTGTATGTCCATAGTTAGGTTTCCTGGATCCTGCCTTTGCATCGGACTGTATGTGGAGATACTACAACCTTACAATCCAAAGTCAAAACCCTGACACTTATGGTAAATGACTATCTATTGGGACTTCAAAAGCTTGTGAGCAAACATTCACATTTTAAACCTTTTATTTGACCTCTCCAGCCTTTATTAGGATGGGTGACCTGTTGTATGAGGGGCAGCGTGACTTGTTTTCTGCAGCAGAGATGTACAAATTGGCAGCACTCAGGAACGATCCACAGGTCTGCTTTTAAATAGATTTTCTCTTTGGATGTGTATATTCGGGTTTATTCATAACTGCAAGTGCACATACGTGTGTGTATGTAAGCCATACGGTTCTTCCACAGGGATGGTACAACCTTGGCCTCCTTGCCGAGGAGGGTTACAGGCTGCCGCTGTCAGTATTGATTGAACTCGGCCTTTCAGAGCTGTACCTGGCGGACAACAGTTTGCTTCTGACTGCTCTGTACAAAAGGTATGTGTGAGAGAGTGCGGCATCCTGTTTTCAACAGAAATCTGTGAGAGGAATGACTGTATATTTTCTTTCAAAAGATGCAGAGACTCTGAAGATACAGATTCATACTTGCCTTGCAGCCTTGCCCTCTTCAAGGTGTATTTCCA